>JAFIRS010003532.1:0-128753 GCA_018342105.1 Gonioctena quinquepunctata
ACTAAACCCCTTGAATTTTCCTTTCACAAAAAAATTTCAATATTCGACCCAAAAACCCCCACATACCAATTTTTGAATAGAACAGACCATAATCACAAAACTCGGCCGCATTTTGAAGCCGCCATCTTGAATTTTCCGATTTCCACAAAAGAATCATAATATTCGACCCCGAAAACTCCCACATACCAATTTTGAATAGAATCAGACCATAATCACAAAACTCGGCCGCCATTTTAAGCCGCCATCTTGAATTTTCTAATTTTTACAAAAGAATCATAATATTCGACCCCAAAAACCCCCACATACCAATTTTGAATAGAATCAGACCATAATCACAAAACTCGTCCACCATTTTGGAGCCGCCATCTTGAATTTTTCAATTTCAACGGAAGAATCATAATCTCCGACCACGAAAACCCTAAGATACCAAATTTGAAGCGAATCGGACCATAATCACAAAACTCGGCCGCCATTTTAAAGCCGCCATCTCAAATTTTCAAATTTTTACAAGAGAATCATAATTGTCAGAGACACACAGTAATTTTGAATATTTTCATTTTAACAAGTTTACGTTATCTCTGTATCAATTTTATTTTAGAAGCACTCAGTACAGAGAATAAAAAGATATGTCACTTGATGTCAGTTAGACAAGTATATTAGTATTGTACATACTTCCGAAAATATTGTATTTGGGCGTTTCCTTACGGAATAAATTACGTATTGTGAAGTTTTAGCGTAGTTTACTTCCGAACCAGTGACCAAGAGAACGGCGGGTAGCTTTTCGTCTGGGTCACGACAATAATATTTGACCCCAAAAACCTATACATACCAATTTTGAATAGAATCAGACCATAATCACAAAATTCGTCCACCATTTTGGAGCCGCCATTTCGAATTTTTCAATTTTGACAAGAGAATCATAATCTCCGACCACAAAAACTTTCGGATACCAATTTTGAAGCGAATCGGACCATAATCACAAAACTCGTACGCCATATTGGAGCCGACATTTTGTTTTTTCCCCACACAAAAATGTCTTGATGCATTGTCACCGGAATTATGTACACCTGCCAAATTTCAAATCATTCGGACGTCTGGAAGTGGGTCAAAATCGCGCCCAAAGGAGTCGGTTACAAACAAACAAACATACAAGTGAAGCTAATATAAAGCGTGTAAAAACTGATCTTTATATTTCTACACGAAAAAGTCTTGCATGAATTATAGCAATAGAGCCCTCGTACTATAACCGAATATGTCGAACACTCCAATGTATTTTATTGAAAAAAAAAACGATAACAGATAACGAACCTGATACCAGCAATCTCAGACATTCAACAACGTGCATTCAACCATGAAACATGAACCGCAATAATGAAAGAATGATAGTTGAATTATATTGTAAGTTTTGAATGACATGTTATACATTATTTTAAGAATTTACCTGAAGATGACATAAACAATGTCGAAACGTCGCTTGGAATAAAAAATACATGGACTGACTAAGGCCCTCATTCCAATTAAATGAAGAATATAAACATATGTGGTCAAGAAATTAGGAAATATATATATATATATATATATATATATATATATAAATTTCAACTGATTGTATTTTTGTTTTCTAGGGACCATTAGAGTTCTGGAACGGGTGCAAATGAAAGATCTGCGAAAGATCAAGAACACTCCGTGGTATGTTCGAAACTATCCGATACTTGGGGATTTGAATCTAGAGTCCAACAGAATTCAAGAGATCGTAGTCAGAAGGTATTCAATTGTGCGGATAATCCTACGAAAGAGAAAGTAACAGATAAAAAAATAGGCGACTTTGAACGTCCGGGACAGTATCTAGAGTGATTGCCTGTTAGGGTAGTGCAAGCTGAATTTCTATTCGAAAATTGAATTCAGAATGTTCAAGATATAACTCTTCAGACTCCCTCAGTTTGGCAATATCCATTGTAACAAGAATTGAATTGTTATCGCCAATTATTGTCAACTTAAAATTCTCAATCACGCCAACTGGCCAGAGCCCACTTGAATATCGAATGAAATAATGCGAAAATGGTTTGACTTTATATTCGATAACATTAGAAGATCCAGAGTTATCGAAAAAGTGCCCACAATCAGTACTGTGAAGGGATGTTTACAATATGCCATATAGCGTCCGTTGGAAATACTGCCACTATGGTTCGATATAACGTTGGTATCATGAAGAAAATTAATTCCATCCATAATGGTAGAAATTTATTTTTTCGAGAAATAAATAATATTGTCCACCAATTGTCTCTGATCTATACATACAAGGTGTTACCAAATAAGTGCGAATGTTTTTAGGGGGTGATTACTTGTCGAAAATTGAAGGGGGCCTTCCATGTAAACAAAAGCTCTCAGGCATTTCCTTGTAAAGTAACATTCTTCCAAAAATGAGAAAATAAACAGTTTATTTTTTCTTGAAATTGCTGAAGAGTTGAAAAAATGGCATTTTGTGGAGATATTCTACCAATGAAAAAACTACCTATGGATATTTTTTTAATTTTGTTGTAATCTTTTAAGGGTGTGAAACATGCAACCCCTATTCCATTTTTTACCAGAACTTTTTAACAAAACAAAATTTCTCAATTTAAAAATGTGTGTTGAAAAGAACGATCAAATGCAAAATTCTTTCAACTCTTGTGTTGTGTCCGTAAAACCGTAAAAGCGATAGTTTCCTAATAAAAAAAAATACAACATTGTGCAAGAACAGATCTTCTGTGAATGGAATCGGAAATATCTAATAGGTGGCTGTCACATTTTGTTTGCACAACTTGTGACTCCCATCGTAGTATTTTGAAATCTAAAAAATCTAGTAAGTGGCAATATCACACTCAACGTGTGGGTCGGAATTATACCTATACAAATTTTATCCAGGAGCAGCTTCCCATTTTACTTGAGAAAATTCCACTAGATATTCGACCACGAATGTGGTTTATGCACGATGGTGCGCCTGTCCATTTCAACATAACTGCTCGTCAGTACTTGGACGACGTGTATCCAAATCGTTAGATAGGCAGATCTCCAGACTCAAGCCCCTTGGACTTTTGCATCCGGGGTCACCTGAAGTCCTAGGTTCATAAGACCGTCATCGAATGTGTGAATGATTTAAGGAAGTCTAAGACTCGATTCCTGTCTAATGGTTGGAGGTGGTCATTTCGAAAAGTTTTTATAACTCCGTTTCGTTTGATCAGATCAGTTTGATCAGTTTGTATCAGAAAGAAACATTTGCATTCAATGTCCATTGATATTATATGGAAGTATGCATGGATTTTCATGTGAATATCATTCAACGTTCTGCGTGGTATTTGCCAGGAAAGTAGTTGTTTTTCACCTGAGATCTACCATTTTCTGGTTCAATTTTATATTGAATCCTTTATGTGAAGAAAACTGTTTAATTCGATTTTTCTATTCGTTTGATCTTGTTGTCTTTTTTTTTGTTGTAATACAAAAAATTTAGTTTTGTTAGTTTTTGTAATTTAGTATTCTATTAAAACAAAACATGGTACTGGTACATGCCTACATTGAAAGTTAAAACAAGCGGAATCATTTTAAAATACTAAGATTGAAGTCACAAGTTGGGCAAACAAAACGTGACAGCCACCTACTAGATTTTTTCGATTCCATTTACAGAAGATCTGTTCCTGCACAATGTTGTATTGCATTTTTTTATTAGGAAACTATTGCTTTTACGGACACAACACAGGAAATTGTGTAAGGAAGTATCACGCGCTGATGATATATCTCTGCATAGAGCCGTCTAGCTTCCAAAGAATTTCAGCGTTAGTGTAATTATTCATATTGAAGATTCAAAAGACACAATTGAACTTCCAGCTACCACAGAAAAATCACAGCGACTTGCCAGCCACTCACTAGATTTTTTCGATTTTAAAATACTACGATTGAAGTCACAAGTTGTGCAAACAAAATGTGACCGCCACCTACTAGATATTTTCGATTCCATTTACAGAAGATCCGTTCATGCACAATGTTGTATTTTATTTTTTCATCAGAAAACTATTGCTTTGACGGTTTTACGGACACAACACAAGAGTTAAAAAAGTTTTGCAATGAATCATTTTTGTCAACACATTTTGAATTGAGAAATTTTGTTTCGATAAAAAGTTTTGGTAAAAAATGGAATAGTGGTTGCATGTTCCACCCCTTCAAAAGATCACAACAAAATAAAATAAAAAAATATCATAGGTAGCCTTTTCATTGATAGAACATGCCCACAAAATGCCATTCCTTCAACTCTTCGGCAATTTAAAAAAAAAACAATTTTTGGAAGTGTGTAACTTTAAGACCTTCTTTAATTCTCGACAAGGTATCACAACTTGAAAACTTTTGCACTTATTTGGTAACACCCTATATATAATTACGAGTCCTGACCTGACTGATTGACTGACTCACTGACTAACATACCATCAACGCCCAGACCGCTGAAACTGAAAAGCTGAAATTTGTACAGCGTATTCCTACGATGCGATAGATAACCACTAAGGATATGCCACCCTGAAGCAGTGAAAAGGGATAAGAGAAGGGGGTGAAAGTGAAACCCTTAGTTTTGAATTAATAGTCATGGAAATTGGCATTTGTTCTTTCTTTTGGCATAATAAATCACGTATTTCAGAGTTTTTGAAAATTCAACCCCACATGAGTTAAAATGGGGGTTGGAAGTTTGTATAGGAGTACCTTCAGTTTTTAATAGTTGGGTGTCATGAACATTGGAATTTGATATCTTTATTACAGATGAAGAAATTCGGGTATCAGTGTTTTTGGAAATTCCACCCTTAAAGTGGGGAAATGAGGGGTAAAACTTTCTATAACAAGAACAAGATATGTGTGGGGAAGTTGTGAGTTTTGCGGACGACACTGCCGTTTTTTATGAAGAAACTGACTGGACCACTATCAAAAAAAACATTGAAGTTGATTTTTAAAATATAATAAAATTTTTCAACGACAAAATACTGATTATAAATTATAAAAAAAACAAATTTTTTGCCTTTTACATCCTACTCTGCAAATTTGCCAATATATAAAGAACTGGCAATACAACATGATGATGGAACCCATTTGAAAATAGAGTCCGTCGATAAGCATATATATATATATATATATATATATATATATAGATTCTCATTTGAAATGGGAAGATAAAATAAATTATATAACATCATTAATATAAAATATCTGAAAATACTGTACCATGCTTTAGTCGAAAGCCATCTTTCCTATGGAGTCATTGCATGAGGAGGTGCCTCAAAAACATTTATCAATAAACTGCAAAAAATTCAAAAGTGCATTCTTAAAATGATGTATGAAAAACCGCGAGAATAACCATCCTGTAGCCTGTATCGAGAAACGACGATAATTAATGTAAGTCAGATATTTGTTTTTGCGATCCTCTTGATGCAGAAAAGACATTAATCGTCGCTGGTACCTATTCAGCACCCTTACTACACAAGAAACAAAACCTACGCTGATACCAAGAACTAAAAAAACTATAGGAGAGAAATGCTACATTTTTCTGCAACCAAAACTTTTCAATGAGCTACCTTCCGAACTTAAAACGATCAACTCATACGAAATGTTCGAAGGAGGTCAGAACGTGGCTGTTCACTATTTCGTTGGAAACACTAGAAAACTCTATAGCAACAAGCAGAGTGTGTTATAGACTTACATGAGGTGTTGCTCATAATACGGTCTGCATATGAAATTACTCTAACGTGATTTTAGTACCAAAATTTTTCCTAAATCTGATATAATTTTAAATATTTTAGAACATTTATTTTGATGTTTTTAACAAACATTCATTTATTTGGTCTGTTATTTCAATTCAATTAATTTAATCGCTTAATTTTTTGAGCAAGGATTTCATGCCACGCGAGGATTTATTTCCTTGTGGTTGTTTTTGTTTTGTTTTGTCTGTTTTTCATTCATATGTGTATACTTTGTGGATCTGTGTATATATTCATGACCTCTGTCCATGATTCTCATTCATAGTACCAAAAATTACCCCGATTGAGACTTTAATGTATGTAAAATTTTAAATATTAGACTATAAACCCCATTTATGATATAATAAATCACCCAAGTGTGTCAAAAGACACAAATGTTTTATCAAATTTTATAGTTTTTATCAATTTCTAATCAAATTTAATTACCTATTTTTTTGTAAATAGACTATGAATTATTACTTTATATATATATATATATATATATATATATATATATATATATATATATATATATATATATATATATATATATATATTATCTCTTCTGCTTTTTGTATACGAAAAGGATGATGATGAATAAAATTATTATTATTATTATTATAAGGGTTCCGCTGGTTTTCACGTTTTCACGTTGGGGTTATGAAAATTGGTATTTGAGATATTTGTTACAAATAGAAAAATATGTTTCAGTGTTTTTAGAAATTCAACCCCTAAAGTGGTGGAATGAAAGGTGGAAGTTTGTAGAGCGTTTCGCTAGTTTTTGAGTTAGGTTGATAAAACTTGCTATTTCAGTTTTCAGGGTTTCTAGGAATTCAACCCCTAAAATGGAAGTGGAGAAGGTGAACACTTGTATGAGGGTTCCGTTGGTTTTTAAGTCAGGGTCATAAACATTGTTATTTGAGGTCTTTGTTACAAATAAAGAAAAATATCCTTCGGTGTTTTTGGAAATGCAACCCCGAAAGGGGTGAAATGAAGTATTTGAATGGGGGTTCCGTTAATATTCAATTTTGTGTCATGAAAATTGGTGTTTGGGCTGTTTGTTACGAATTAATAAATCGTGTTTACCTTATAAGAAAATTCCGTTCCTAAATGGGTGAAAATTTGTCATAGTCACCACAAAGCATTACTTTCGCTGACTTATCAATTATCACACCCAACCGAGATAACGGGATAACAGGATGAAGGAAAAACGGGAAACGAGAAAACGGGAAGTGAACAAAGCCACAGACATAAGCTAGATGGAACAACACATAAAAAATACGAATTCTACGCGGACGAAGTGGCGGGTGCCGCCAGATAAAAATAAGAGTTTCAATTGTATAACTTTAATTTTCGCAAATATATATATATATATATATATATATATATATATATATATATATATATATATATATGAATCATCTTCTTGAATCATCTTTCCATTCCACAAGTTGAACAGAATGGACTTCATTCGGAAAGTCTACAATAGCGATCGAAGGAACAAGAAAAAAAATCCATGGGACATTAATTGCTGGAACTACATCCCGATATACCTCAGGAGACCGAAGTCCACAATTTTGCAATTATTTTTACGATGGTATGCCTCTTTCGATGGATGGATATATATATATATATATATATATATATATATATATATATATATATATATATATATATATATATATTTGACCAAGTTTCTAATGTTTCTAATGTTTTTGGCAACACGGAAAAAAAGGATTTGTTAATTGAACTAAATTTTTTTGGTCACTCTTATTGGCTTGACCAGACCTAATAACATTCATCCCAAAACACAGCTGTATTCGAATGACGGAATCATTATATTGCGTTGACAAAATTGATTTTCCAATGCAATGCTAACATTTTTTTGTTTTGAATATATGTTCATCTATAGAAAAAATATCCAACTCATAATGAATGAATATTTGTTTCAACACGAATAAAATATTGATTTGAATGAAATAACGCAAATAGATTAATTCAAATAGAATAGTATTATATTGGTTGAATTATATGCGTTAGATGGCGAAGCGTTCGCACAACTGACCCTGACTTAGATAATGTTACCAAATAGCAAATTGTCAATTCAGTGAATTAACAAAATGATTACTCATTTGAATGAATAATTTTATTTTGTTGAATTGGCATTTTATTGAATTCATCAATTCGACATTAATACTTGTTTGAATGAATATTTTTGTTGAAGCAATCAGCAAATTTTGTAGATCTGATTATTCCATTCAACAAAATAATCATATGGTGGAAACGACATATTCTGCCAAAACAAGTTATGAATAGAGCTGGTCGAATAAGATATTTGGTTGATGCAAATCAGTTTCAGTTGATTAAAACTTCAAATTTGATCCAAAACCAGGCAATAATTTCACTTTTAGATTCTATTTTGTCGTGTATATACGACATTTGTAATTGTTTGATTCAAATAAATTTTATTTGATTCAACAAGGTTTTTTCTGTGAAGTCATTCGAATATAGGTAATATGACATGGTTGAAAATATACAAAAGATGAAGTAATATTCCAAAAGTAGTATAAACAACTCATACGAAAAAAAAACATCGAAATTAATGAAGAGAAGTCACAGATTATCACTAAGAATCATCATTGAGACATACAGGCGTATTTGTTGATGGAATAAAAACAATTATTGAGAATATGTCTTTTGAGTTTCAATTTGAATAAGTTCGAATTCAGAATCATGTAGGTATCTTGAGGCGAGAATTTGGAAAGTCTGACATCTAGAGAATTAATTTGTGATTTATTCAGCCTGAGACGAAAATGCCTCAAATGGCGAGTTTTGTATTCATGATTATCGGAGTTTGCAAAACACTGTGGCATATATACGATAGACGAATATTAAACACAATGCATGAAGGCATTTTGTTTTTCATTCATTATAACATTCACTACTTTTCCAAAAGAATCAGAAACCCAAACATTTTCAATCAAACCAATAAATGTTTTCACTGGATTTTTTTCATTCTCAACGTGATAGTGTTTATATACTACCTTCAAAAAATATTCCTGAAGTATTCTAACAGACACTGGTATATTCTACATAATTACTTCTCTGGTACCAAATGCAGTGATGACGTATCTGAGGACTATCACATTCTCACTTATGTCAATCGAACAATCTGTAGATTGTTCCTGTGATTCGAAGAAGATTAAAGAGATATCGATTTCTTAGAAGAAACGACCAAATTATAATTGGAGGCTGACATGGGTTGGGAAAACTGAAATGTTTTTGATTTGTTGAAAATATAAACAGGATGTTCATAAAATCAGATGTGGAATCATCTGGAAAGATAAACATTAGTCACTATCTTCCAGCGTCAAGATAACCTCTTGTGGGGTATTCATGTTGAAAAGGGAAACATTCTCAATTGGATATTGATAGAAAGATTTTTGGAAAACATTCTTCTCTGCCTCATTCATCTTTATGAGTTCTTAATGAAGACTGGAATAGAAAATCAAATAACTATCTGAATGAAAATGCAAATTCTCAATTTCAATTTTTTTTTTTTTTTGAGTTAGGGCCTTTTCAGAATATCTATTAGATGTAGTTCAATGTCCAGCGTGGCTTCAGCCGGGGAAGTAGTTGTTTTCTGTTAGACATTCACAAAAAATAACTTCTTTTTAATCGTGGATTTTTCAATTCACAGAAAAATCTTTCTATCAATATCCAATTGAGAATGTTTCCCTTTTCAACATGAGATGTTTTTATTTAATTCAGTGTTAAACCCATCACAAATATTTTCCGTTGAATCAACATACCCAATATTTCCATCAAACATGGAATGGAACGATTATCTTTCGTAGCTTAGCCTAATCTTCTTTCAATTCCATGAATGAAGTTAGATATTAAGAAACGGAAATACCAGATATATAAGGAAAGCTGCAGCTGTGTATTTCTTCCCTCCGTTGAAAGACTCATGTAACTAATAATATATTTTGATTTCAGTTTCGAGATTTTTAATGGATATCAATTGCATTCGAATCAGTTTCGCATAAGTTAGGGGGAAATCATTTCAGATATTTCATTCAAATATAAGAATACATCCATAAATGAGGCCAATATATTTTTAGAATAATTTGAAGAAAAGCTTGATTTGATTGTTCTAACGAAAAAATTCAATATAAAAATGCACAGTTAACAAGGATATACTACCTTTCTCAACCAAGGAGATATCAATCAGAATGACAGAGTTGTAATGTATTTGAAACAAAATTGTGATTACTTTCTTGTAGTTTGTGTCCTCAACTATTTATCAGGGTGGATATTGGGTTTAGAACGAAAGAAAACAAACTTCGTGCTTTTTTAAATCTCCGACGTTTCGATCTGTATTTTATATCTTTCTCAAGGCTACAAATACAAGAAAACGTGTTACAATATGAACAATTACCTAACACAAAAACAATAAGCAAATTTAGTTTTGTGTAAACCAATTAATTGAATTTCAGCTGTTAATAAAATCATAATAAGATTGGTTAAGTTACATAAAGATTATTGCAGGAAAATGAAAACAGAAAAGTTATTACGAAACGTATAGTTTCAATTGATTACACACCTTTTTGGAATCGTAGAAGTCTTAAGTCTATGGTGATACAAATTTTTTATGTCGTATTCATCACAATATAGGGACAAACACTTTAATAATCAACATGGGGCAATTGATCAAATAAATACGATTACAATTAACATTATTGTGACTATTCGTCCTAAACCAGCTATCCACCCTGATACAATTATGATTATTGTTGTACTGCCGAAACCATAGGGATCCATAAAATTTTGAACATTCCAATAACACTAGGTCCCAAGAACAAAGTAAGAATAATAACTAGATATATATATATATATATATATATATATATATATATATATATATAAAGTCTGAGAAATTCTTTGGGACAGCAGCAAACGCAAATGTACTCTTATAACATTATATTTCCAATATTTCGACAATGAATATTGTCATCATCAGGGAGCTACAAAGGTACCTTTGTAGCTATATATACCTTTGTTATATATATATATATATATATAGGCCACCAGCTACTTGTCCTCATCAGTTCAATTATAATTTGTTTCAACTCCTATAAAAAAATTAGGACCTGTACACTAACACTTCTATAATAATTGGAGATATCAATATTAACTTGTTTTCTGATGTTGACTACCTGCCAAGAATATCTCAATATTATTTCCTTGAATGTCTTAGTTTCCTATGTATAGACCATATTTTTAATCAGAACTAAAACCTGTCATTTATGAATCCGGAATAATAGATCATTACTCGCAAATACTATGCAACAAGTTGGAAAATGAAAGAAAGGAAAGTAAAGGACAAAATATAAGAAATATTCAAACCTTGAGAAAATAAAATGAAATATATCAAATCAATTAGGCGAATACTATGACAGAATTAATCATACGAAAAATCAAGACTAGCGTAGAAACAAATAATAAATTATCAAAATTAAAAAATTATGATAAAAAGAAAAACCGGATAACGAAAGCAGTACCGTGAGGTGAAATAAAATATTCAAAGAGGCAAAACTCCACCCTTATAACGTAACGATATAAAAAAACTGAAACTTACCGAAACAAACAAACTGAACTTATTGATAAAGAATGCAAAATCAGATTATTTCAACAAAGAAATAGAAAAAAAATCAAGGCTCCAAAGGAAATTTGGAACGCGGTGAAAAAAAATTGCAATGAAAATAATGAAGAAACTATTAATTTAAGATACTTAAAATGAACTGTGTTGTCCTCCGAGCCACCTCGCTGATAAATGGTCAATTTTCGAATATACTTGAATTGGGTGCAATTGAACCACTATACAAATTGGTTGTAGACCGAGTTCTCCGATTTCAAGCATAGCAAAAGTACTATAAAAACTTTTAAAAATGCGAATAGATATCTTTCTGATCAAACAAAAAGTCATCTCAGGAGAACAATCGGGTTTCAATCAGGTAAGAATACATAAGATGCTATTTCGAGTCACACATATAATCTACGAAAATCGAGACCACAGCAAAAAATCCTTAGCTGTGTTTGTCTATTTGGGTGAGGCATTCGACACTGTTGAGCATTCAATACTGTTGATGAAATTAGAAAATATCGGTTTCCGAATCTGAATTTAATGAAAGGCTATCTCTGGAATTTTCACGTTAAAATTGATTACATCAGAAGTGAACTACAAACGAATATACACGTTGTACATCAAGGCACAGTACTTGGTCCTGCACTATTCAATATATACTTGAATGACTTACTCAACATAAGCAGAAGAGGGGAAATACTAAGCTTTGCAGATGTCAATCATAACGCAGATACCTGGAAACAGGTGAAAGACTTTCTGACAATAAAAAATTGGTTCGATGTAAATATTGTAACAGTGAAACCTGAAAAAACAAATATATACCCTTCACTTCCTACCAAAGACACTTACCTGATTACCATACTTAGAATATCCTTAATCTTCCTGGAGAAACCATCATTGAAATTGAGGAGGCAAGAATCATAAAATATCTCGGTACTTCAGACTGAATAAACTACGAATGTTTTTACCTAAATTCAAGTTTCTCAAATAATTATTGTCACTACCTTAATCAAAAATGTATTACTTTCTTGTACAGTCTCAACTATCATATGGCATAATAGGATGGAGAAGTGCCAACACAACACATATGAAACACGTTGAAGTGGTACAAAAATGGCTTCTGAAAATAATTTTCAATGAAAAACGTACATACCCCACAAATGAGCTATATCGAGAATCAGGAATGTTCGACTTGAAACAAATATACGGACAAACACTGTTGATGAACTCTTTCAAAAACAAACATGAAATGTGTTACCAACAACATCTCTACAATACCAGAAATGAAAATCATTTAACAGAAAAACCTAAATGTCAAAAAGACAATTGGTCTAAGAAACCATGTTCACTTAGCAACGAAAATATTCGATCTTCTCCCACTCGAAAAAAAAACCTGAATATCAAATTCAAATTTAAAAAACATATTGAAAAATAGCTTCATGAAATACCATACATGAAATTCTGAATGCTATCAACCAGAATTTGAAATTCAAAAATATTGATTACTTCGTACTTTCATATATTAAAAATTATGCCACTTGTACATATTATAATAAATAATGATATAATATAAAGATCTTCAATATATGTGTGCTATTTCCTTGTATAAGTATTTGCAGTTGTATTTTGTATATCAATCATTACCTCACTTTGAATATCACTATTTATTTATACATAGCTCACCAGATCAAATTTCTATACCATTGTATACAGTTGCTACAAGTATGTATTAATGATTGTGAAGGTATCCGATCACACATTCTCATTGCCAAGTACGTTGTTCTTTAAGAGATGGAAGATCACCGGCATAATGAATGTGTACGTGTGCATACACATGTTTGTGGGTATATATGTGTATGTGGATGTGTGTATGTATCTATGTGTCATGTATATATGCATAATTAGAACATCCATACAAGTACTATGCACTTCTGGTTTCTCTCACGTTTATATCAATGTTATATGAAAATTATTGTATGTTCCCTATATGCTGAATTTATAGTGAATAAACCAATTCATTATTTATTGTAGACCAATTACATTTCTTTATCACTTACCAAAAAGACATAGTTGTCTGAATGTCCAAAATTATTTCACTAAAAGTTTGAATTATTCTATCAAATGATCTAGTCAATCAAATGATCCTAGATGTATATGCAGATTTTCATCCGTTAAGTCAATCGATGCACAAAAATAAGGGTTTTTTATATATTGGACTTCAAACCATCTACAAAATACCAGGCGTGGGGCAAAATCAGTTTGCAGAATAGCTCGGACTCTGTGTACGTGGTACAACAAATTTCATTTGAAAATCCATCAACCTCTCACATGTTCTATTCTTGCAACTGATTTCGTACTTTTTTCTGCATTTTCTGAACTCTATCAAGGATTTTCTCAACACCTCGGATTTTTTATTTTATTTTACCGACTGCTAAAGGAAGATCGGAGTAGTGTTGATACATTACTCTGGCTTCACAATTACTTCTCTGGTTGCCCACAACTACATAAGTTTTGTACTAATTAAATCTCCAAATGACATTGTTGATTTCGTTTCCAATGAGATAATTCAACATCTTGCAAATATAAAGTTGCAATTTACAACTGTTACGAAATACCAGAAGCCAATAATTTTCGAACTTTAAGTAATCAGAATAATTGGAGTGAGAAGATGAGAAATGTAGAGAGAAAATCCAATAGATTATGGCTCAACCATTGGGATGGGAGAAACAAGATTATTTTTGGGTATCTACAATATCGATTGGGTTTCTTCGATGTTAAAGCATTCATTTCAGATTTGATGGTATTTTGTTAGCAATATTACAATAGTAGTCATTGAGTTGATTAGGAGAAAGTTCATTATGAGAATCAACTTGACGTTTGAGAAATTCCATTAATGATATTCCAGCACTCCTTGTCTTCGTTTTTTGGCAGCTTGTCAATTATTGTAATAATTTTGCTTAAATTTTATTGAGTACCATTCACAATCTTCTATCTTCTAATAAAAACCATTTCCAGCGACTTTGAGCTCTTTCTTGTTTATCCAAAAACTATCAGTAATCCTCCAATTATTCTTATAACTAAAAAACTATTTTTGGAGTTCACAGAAAATCTAAAATTGAGGTAATTTAGGAATCAGACCAAATATCTGATAATCATATAAAGTCAACTACATGAGATATAAATGGATTCCAGAAGGATGAGGAGACATTACTGTGTATTTCATACTACCTGTTACTGTACCATCCGTGAGAGCATTGCATTTTATAATATAAACACGGCATTTAAAAAAAAACTTACAGTGGTCGTAGTTCTAATTGCAACATAATTTCATATGAAACCACAAAACAAAGAATTAACAGAATAAAGAATGAACTTTCTCCATGAAATACTCCAAAAATAGTTGGTGAAATATGTTCATATGTGGTATTTTATGAGTACCCATCAGAATGTGGTCGAAATTATTATGACACATCAATAATGATTTTGAAAATCCATGAAAATTCAGTAGAAGAAATTACTCAAACGCCTCCTGGAAAAGTAATGGATATCAACCAATAAATTTAATGTTTGTGACATATTCAAGGGAATAAGTTATCCACATTTCAGTCAGCGCATGTTGTTTGTTTTGATTGTTTTTTTTTGTAATATAGTATTTGTGCTATTTATAAATACGAATGAATGAAGGGGTCATCCAAATTGATGTTTCCAGAGCTGCAACATATATGTCAGAAATGTGGGAAATGTTATCTCCACAAATTCACATTGAACAGACATCTGAGTTATGAGTGTGGAAAGAAACCTGGATTTCAATGTTTCAAGTGTAACAAACAATTCAAGAGAAGAGATACGATGTTAGCCCATATGATGTGTCACAAATTCCAGTGAGAAAATTCCATCTACAAATCTGCCAATGATTGCTCCAAAAATATGATAACGCATGGATATTCTCTAAGAACTAATGATAATCGTTTCAAAATATTGTTTCTAGTGGTGTAATATTCTATACCAAATGATATTCCATACACTTAATAATATTTTCATATAAACTTCAGATACTACTAAAATAAATCCCCAATAGAATGTCATTTACATTTATATATATATATATATATATATATCACCTATTCATAGTTAACATTTATTTATAATAGTTCACCAAATATCAATGCGAATGACGTATGAGTCTGCCTATTCTTGTACATATATTCTTGGAGAAAATGATTAAGTGAAAATAGAAAATTTGGAAAAATTAAAGGGATCGTCTTGTTTTTTATTTCATATTTCATCCTTCCCGTTTGAGTGTTATATATTTTTGGAATCGTGCACTGAAGTACTCAGTTCAGAATTTTGTGACCCATTATGACAGTTATCCGCTATGATAGTGGGTTTCGAACTCATCTTTTGAAAACTTTAATTTTGAAACCAGTTTCAAGTTTTTGGACGGCATTTTGAATTTTGTTAAGAAGGTATGTGGAAGCAAAGGAATGTCTTCTGAATGTCCGAATTGAAAGGACAAGAAGTGTCCTAGATGTCTTCAAGATCTGGAAAAAAAGCCAATCCCACTTTGTTAACAGGAAGAAATCTTACGAAAACCTGAGTTATTTTCACTTTCGGATCGATAACACTGCATACTTGCATGATCCGAACGTTATTGGGATGTTGTAAGCAAGCAGGATTTCACAAAGTATTGTAACTTATGGGATAACATGCTTATTCGGATCATTTCGTTCAATCAAAAAGGGACTCCTACCCAACAGTATATTGCTAAGAGATATTTTCCTGAGAATTGAAGAATCTACATTTGAAAATGTTTTTTGTTTCTAACAGAAAACAAGATTAATGGAAAGAGACAGTACCCCGCCTGTTCTGGATTTCAGAAAAAGACCCAATATAACCATTCCCACAAGAAGGAATGCAAAGTTTATGCGTCCGATAGACCCTCAAACCATGGATCAACCTGGTACATAGATGGATCAAGATTTGGAGGAATGTCCGGCGCAGGGGTCTACGAAGAAGGAACAAAGAGAGAAATATCAGTTCTCTCAGGCAAATATGCCCCAGTGTTCCAGGCTGAAGTATATGCTGTGTCCAGGAAAATCTCGGCAATAAAAGTCGAGGATCTACAGCCATCTACTCGGATGGCAAAGCTGCTATCATGGCATTAGGCGCAAATAGGATTGTATGCAAACTGAAGTCCGAGTGTAGATACGCCATAGAAAGTTTATCGAAAACAAGCAAAGTCAGCCTCATATGGGTTCTGAGACACTCAGGTGTCCCCGGGAACGAAGATGCAGACAGATTAGCCAAGATATGATCGGAAAAGACCCAGTCGGACCTGAACCTATCTTAGGAATACCCAGCATCCTGGCAATCTCAAATATGGAGGAAGGCTACAAAAGCAGTTCTTTGAAAACATGGCAAGAGTCACCAGGCATGAGGATACCAAAGGTCACATAAGGGGCCATCGAAAAAAATGTCTGAAGAGATCCTGTCACTCAACAGACGGGACATCAAGACTGTGACTGGGCTCCTAACAGGACACAATCACTTGAACAGGCACATGAAGCTCATCGGGATCATATATGATCCCCCATATAGATGGTGCCTGAAAGATGACGAGACATCGTCGAACATCCTCACTGAGTGCCCAGCTTTGGTGCACCAGAGGGAGATCAACCGTGGAAGCATAATTCTGAACCCAGAGGACGTCAAGGAGATTCAGCTGAGGAAGTTGTTGAATTTTGTCAAAGAAATAGGCATGCCCAGCTGATTTTCTCAGAATAAGTGGGCGCACAATGGACCCAAATAGAGAGGCCTACGTGCACGGGGTTCTTCGGAACCCGCCCACCTTGTGCGAAGAATAATAAGAACAGAAAACAAGTACTTCCCCGGCGATAGCCACGCTGGAAATGGAACTCCATCTGATAGATAGTGTGTAAGGCACTCGAAAGAAAAAATCTGGGAGTAAAAATTTTTGGTCCATTCTCAATTGGGAACTCATATAGATAAATGAAGCAAAGAAGAATGTTTTCCAAAAAAAAAGTACCCACTCATCAGAAATCACTTGTAATACTGATGCAAGAGTGGCATCGCATTCACTTCTTTATTTTCATTCTAGGTTTTTCAATTGTCAGAAAAATATCTCTAATCAATATTGAGAATGTTTTCCTTTTCATCACCTTCCAAGAGGTTATCGTGAACGATGGAGGATAGTGACTAAAGTTTATCTTTCAGTCGCAAATGATTCTTCAACTGATTTTATGAACACTCCACTCCATTCATAATGGAAAATTCCATGTGCTCATTCTAATCACGTCAACCAGGATTTCAATTTCATAGAGTCTTCTCATTCAGAATATGAGCCTAAATGAAAATTCATCATTTTTGTAAAAAAAGCACAACTTTTTTGTTTTATTTCATATTATCATTGAACACACCCTCTCTGAAAGGAAATTCAGAATACATTTTGATTATGAAATATAATTATGAGTATAAAAAGGTTACAGTTCTCAACAGAAATAATAAATCTGTTAGGAATTGAGAACAATGAAATGTAGAGTCAGTGCTCCAAGATCTGATGTCTTCCAGTCTCGAGATGTCCGGTCTACAAATTTGGTCGACTCCGGGTAAGTGAAAAATATCTTCGTGATTCTCTGGCAAATTTTTCATCTGCATTCTCGAATCCACTCGTTTATAATAATTTCGAATTGAATTTGATTTGGCAACCGCTCGGCAATCAAACAGTAAATTTTATGAACTATATTTTTCTAAGTAAATTAAGTGATGCAATAACGTACCACTTGACACATTTGGTCTATATGTATGAGGTCAGTTCATTTCATTCTTTAGTAATGAAATAAAAGTGTAGAGAAAATTTCAAATAATAAGGTACCTACATTTTAAAAATTTTTTTTTGTATGAACTCAGATTTCACGATGTTTTATCGAATTTATTTCGAGAAAAACTGATATAGAAAATTTTAAGGAAAGTTTCATATGTTCATTCAAATTTAAAAAGGGTTAGAAAATATATTTTATTCAGAAGAAAAATTAAGATATGGGTAAATATATCAGAGTAAGATATGGGTAAATATCTGAATATGGGTCAATTATTACTATAAGTCATATAAAATCATTCTCAGTAGAAAGAATGATAGGGATTGGAATGTGTGGAAATTTGCATATACAGCACTATTTCATTAGTAAATTGTTTTTATCATGATGCTATGTTGAGAAGGAACTCCGACTAATTATTGTCGTTGAAATAAAATATTCGATTAATTTTAATAACATCAAGTATAAATATTGTGTTGCAATAATGAGAACAAGTTTTTAAAAATTGTGGAATTAAGCTTGCTACGGAGTTGCTTGAATAATTCCTGTATCTGTGGACATGATTACTAGTGAGGTGCAGCGTATTATGGTTTAATTTTTTGAATTGGTTAAGGAAAAATCGACACATCATTTCAGTGCAGAGAAACGTAAAATTTTTATTATTCACATAATATTTGCCGACGGTTTCGAAAAATCTATTCATTGCACATATATTTTCCCACGTCATTATGTTTTATTTATTTAATAAAAAATATTCATGACTACATAAAGAATGTGGAAATTTCAAGGTAGACCCAATTCCCAAGGATTCAACGAGTAATTAAGTTCTTAAGTAAGAAGAACAATTCAGGAAACAAGAATATTTTTTGTAATGAAAAATAGAAGATATTCCATAAGTTGATGAACGTATAGTTGAGGAACGTAGAAACGTTAATAGAAAAATAATACAAAAAACTGTATTTGTAACAGGGTAAGAATATCGGAATTAGTAATAAAAAAAAATCGATATTATCCGATATCATATAGGTATGTGTGCTTATCTCAGTAAGAATATAGTGAATTATTGTTTTATCAATAACCCATCGAAATCGTTGTTTTATCATCCAAAAGAAGTAATAATCTGCTTGTAGAAAATCAAAAACAGAAATTAAAATACAAAATAGAATCAGAAGTTTTGGATTGAAGTTAGTATAGAAAATATCTGAAAATATATTTTAGATTATATAGTGTCTGCTAGTATATATGTATGTATATGAACACAATCTTGGTTTTTATCACTCATTAAAATATTAGAGTATTTTAAGAGAACGATTCAGAAAATTATTACAATAAAAAAAATACTTTCCTTGGCAAATATAATTGCAGGAGAGGTAATTGTGGATTTTACAGTCTCTAATATCCAGTGTGGATGAGAATCACAAGACTACATGAATAAAACTTTTGATTTTCATGTTATCATCATGTAATTTGAAGAAAAAAATTGAGAAATAAATTAATGTATTATCGTCAAACTCTTTCTTCGTCATTCGAGGATGAATATATGATTTGTGTATGATAGAAGAGAAATAAAATATCAATTTTACCATTATGCAAATTATTCATTGGGAATACGTATAAAAAAAACAACTACTCCGAATATAATATATTCCAGAACAAATCTAAACATCGAAGCTTTGTTTGGTAAATCGGAAAAGGAGGGAACTCGAAACGGAATTTGATCGGAAACCATGGTAAAAAAAATCGTACCAGGTAAGATACAATGGACCAGAGAGCTCAAGTGTCGTCGGAGGTCCACAGACTGACGACCCTACAGGGTGGAGGTTTTGGTGGGTAAACCTCTATCACTACCGTAAGGTGTTGTACGTAATGTTTTTCCTCCACCTCCGAAAAAAAATCGGAAAAGACCAGATATTTAAATAAATATATCGCATACAGATGTCGAGAGTAAAACTATTGTTCCTACAATATTTCTGTTAATTCCCTAGTTCGTATTGAAGTCAAAATAAAATGTATAGCATAATCGACAATGGGACTAAAACAAGTAGTTATTTTTCACACACACTTGTGGATATTGGGCATCAATTATATTATCGTTTGTTTGAAAGTTGTAGACCATGTGGTAACTTGATCACTATCGTTTCGGACGTCCATCGTCTTAATGTATTTCAAAGGTTTTCACGACGTTTCGAATGCTTGTATCTGCAATCGTCTTCAGGTGAATACTGACAAGTTTAGGTGCTACTTACCAATTTATATGACTGTCGGCGCAATGATGCGTGCAATTCCGCGGTGCGTGTAATTTCGCGCGGTGTGGTGGTGCGTGGAGTTTCGCGCCTCTGCAGCACGCCAGAAAAAGCAATCGGGGTTTTCCATACGTTCTTGATCTCAACGCTTGGTTGACTAAAGGTGTTATTGGCTTCGATGTAGGCGGCCTCTTCGAACTTTCGTTTGAACCAATGCTCCTCTCTATGTAGAACACTTGCGTCGTCCCATAGAACTCGATGGTGCTGAGTCCAGGCGTGGTCAGCGATTCCTGATTTTGATGTTTCTCCACGTTGAGTCCATCTCTTGTACTCATCCAATCTTACCGATAACGGTCTCTTTGTCTTTCCAATGTAGGAATCTCCGCATTCACATGGAACTTCATAAATGCAATTCTTACTGATTTCATTTTTGTCGTCAGGTTTGGTCTTGGTCATGAAACTCCGTAAAGTACTGCCGGATTGGAAGCAGCTCTTGATGTTGAACTTGTTTCCGATCCTTCTGATCTTCTGGAGACACCTCTGATGTACGGAAGGCAGATCACTGTGCATTGTTGTTGCTCTTCAGATGTCTTCGTTCTCCGGAGTTGTTGCAATACTTCTTCTGGAGTTTTTTGGGATATCCATTCTGGTGGAGGTCCTCTCTGATGGTTTAATTCGGCATCTAGTGACTCCACGTCGTTGCATATGTGCGTCGTTCTCTCTACCAATGTTCTCACGATCCCTCTCTTCGTCGAACTCGGATGGTTGGAGCTGTAACTGAGGTACTGCCCCGTATGTGTCTTCTTTCTGTAGACGGAGGTGCGGATTTCATTGCCATTCTCTCAACGTTCCATCGAGGAAGGGTAAGGCACTGTTGGTTTCCATTTCCATCGTGAATTTGATGGAATCCCTGATTCTGTTAATTCTTGAGAAGAAATCCTGGAGATGTTCGTCTCCGTGATTCCATATAATGAAGGTGTCATCCACGTACCTCAACCACAGCTTTGGTTTGTATTCTGCCTCCCGTATAGCTAATTCCTCGAACCTCGAAGAATGCATATGTTGGCGATGATTGGAGAAAGGGATGATCCCATCGGAAGTCCGTCAACTTGAGAGAAGAATTGGTCCTTTTCCTGGAAATATGAGTTCTGTAGGCAGCACTGCAGTAATTCCAATATTGTGTGGGTAGGAAGCTCAGTCTTCTCGTGCAGCTGGTCATCCTCTCCGAGTTTCCTTTTGATGATACTGAGAGATTCCTCTATAGGGACATTGGTGTAAAGGCTCTCCACGTCGAAGCTGATGAAACGATCTTCTGGTGATGGTGTCAACGAAGTGCTTGGAATTCTTGACGTATGAACCGCTATTTCCTTGTAAGGGTTGTAGTATCGGTAGGAGGTATTTCGATAACTTGTAGGTTGGTGAGTTCCGTGAGCTGGTGATCGGTCTCAGTGGCATGTCTGGTTTGTGAATTTCCGGAAGCCCGTAGAGATGCGGTGGTTTGCTGTAGTGTGGCGTTAGATGTGATCGTTCGTTGTCTGGAATGAAGTGTTTGAATTTCCTCAGAGTGTTGTAGATCTCCCTTTCTATAGTAGGTGTCGGATCCTTCTTCAAGAGTTTATAGAGTCGTTACCGCACACAGGGACCTATGAGTTATATGGGACGACGCAAGTGTTCTACATAGAGAGGAGCATTGGTTCAAACGAAAGTTCAAAGAGGCCGCCTACATCGAAGCCAATAACGCCTTTAGTCAACCAAGCGTTGAGATCAAGAACGTATGGAAACGCCTAATTGCTCTTTCTGGCGGGCTGCAGAGGCGCGAAACTTCACGCACCACCACACCGCGTGAAATTACACGCACCGCTGCACATGGCGGAATTGCACGCATCATTCGCCGACAGTCATATAAATTGGTAAGTAGCACCTAAACTTGTCAGTATTCACCTGAAGACGATTGCAGATTGCATTCGAAACGTCGTGAAAACCTTTAAAATACATTAGGACGATGGACGTCCGAAACGATAGTAATCAATTATATTATCGTTTCGGCAGAGTCCTCAGTTCAATAATGTAGTAGTGAAAGTGACTTGACAGAGCTCCTGAGTTGATATACAGAACTCGGTAGGTCGAAACTCTTTGAAAATTTCCATCTATTGCAGACTGATTCATAAAAAGTCATTGCCTCTAACTAGCTGGAATACTAGAAAGAAATATATGTAAATTAGTCGAATACTGTGATCCATCGAGCATTCTGTATACAAACAAATCTTTATCGCCTGAACACAAATAGCTTCTTTACCTAACCCGATAGAACAGATATAAAGATGACCGGATACGTTGAGCGATGTCTGGAACAGAGATTTCGAATAAATTACTTCTAGCTGAGATTGAGAAAGGGAATAAAGGATTAAAATCAGCACTACAAGCTACAAAAAAGCAACTACAAAAATCAATCATCGACTCATTCAGGTAGGGAGAGGAAACGAAGAACTGAAGAGCAGAGTAGAGAAACTTGAAAGAAATAAAAAAAAAATTGCATCATAATATTCGGTTTCGGAAGGGAAGAACGTTATATTACAGTGGAAAGTATCAGCATTTCAATGAAAAATCTTTTACATATTGAATTAGTCAAAAGCGAATATAATAATATATATCCTCTGGGAAACACTTACAAAAGTCCAGTCAAGGTTGAATTCACATCCCATTTGAAGAAGATTGAAGTCCTGAGAAGTACTAAAAATCTAAAGGGAACACCAATGAATATAGCTCATGACCTCACTGAGCAACAAAGAAAAGAATTCAAAATTCTACGGAAGCACTTCCACCGCAAAACAAGGCAAGAATAATACCTGTTATATCAGAAATAACAGACTCCACGTGAATAATCGCATATTCACACCTTCTGACCTCGAGAATCTAGAAGAAGGATTTGAACACATCCATCAAAACAAACCACAAAGTGATCCAGGCACACCAGCTATAGAAAATATAACAAATAACACCGAAGAATCTATAGAAGAGCCCAGCGCTGCACTGCTCCTACCAACAAAAAATAAAACTTTTGCGTTTCCTGATATTACTTCCGGAGCGAACCCAAGCATCCAGGTAACTCCAAAAACGGGCGCTATAATAAAATCATCAACAAGGATATACCAAGAGAGAAACCAAATACACCCAAAAATTCTATCAGGTTGAATTATTAAATTGTTAGTTAGATTTCAAATATAGTTTTATGAAGCATTATTCTATCCCTAAATATTAATATGTATATGCTAGAATTGTCACTTCAATATGGACCAATATATAAGAGATTTTGAGCTCGCAGAATATGAAACTTTGGAAATAAATGATGATGAAAATCGAAACTGTCCTAGAAACAGTTAGAAAACCAAAATTTCAAATTTTTTACGCCAATATAAGAAGTATCAACAAAAACTTTGATGAAATGTCTTTAATGCTAAAAAAATTCCAATACCGGTTCAGTATAATTATATTTACAGTAACATGGTTTATATCTGACATAAATTTCTTTAAAATACCAGGATATGAAGTTATATATAATTCGGGTGATTAAAATCAAAATGATGGAGTGGTTATGTGCCTGAAAAAAAAATTGTATTTCAAAATTTAGGTAATCTAAGAGTATTAAGAGCGATTGTTGGAGGAAAAGAAAAAAATATCATAATCGATGCTCTGTACCGCTCACCATCATCTTTTCCACAAGAATTTGATTAAAACCTATCCATTTACTTGGAAAATAACTATAACAATGAAAAATATAGTTACTTCTTTGCGGGTGACATCAATATTGTTATAAAATCTGACACAGACTACAGCAACGATTACCAAAATCTATAAGGTGAATTTGGTTACTTATCGCTGATAAATATATATACTAGGTCTCAAAACTCATCCAAATCATTAATAGATCATATCTTCATCAAAGACACAAACCAGTTCTCGCATTGTAGATCATATGTTCTTCGTAACGATGTGACCGACCACTCACCAATAGTAGCGACGTATACAACATAAATCGTAGAGAGACAAGATGAGCCTGATTCAAAAATAAAAATTTCGAACGAAAATAAATTTCTGACAATAATGGAGAATGAAAACTGGAATGAATTGTACGAATGACCGATGTGAATACCATTGCTGATCACTTCGTTACGAAGATAAAAATTGCTCTGGAACGTTCCTCTGTAGAGAAGAAAATCAGATACTCGGAGAAGAAAAGGAATCCTTGGATCACTAAAGCTTTGATGAAATCTTCAGATAATGAACAAAATATGTATAAACTCCTAAGAAAAAACCCAAACGATATAGATTCATCAAACCGCTACAAATGAATTGTCCAATTCACTCAAAATAACTAAACAAAACTACTACATGCACCAAATAGAAAAAAACAAAAATAATTGAAAGTCCTTATGGGATTACATTAAAAAGCTAACAGGAAAAGAAAAATCTCAGACTAATATAAGTAATATCATATATAATGACACTGAGATCTCAAGCAGGAAAGAAATTGATAATATTTTCAATTCTCATCAAATCAATGTGGGCAAAAAAATGGCTGAGCAAATTATCAAACCTAGAAATATCGCTCTTGAGAGAAACGTACTGGATATTTCCATATTTATGACACCTACAAATGAAACCGAAGTACTAGCTACATAACAGAACTCTAGCTACATAACAGAACTCAAAAATAATAAATGTCCAGGTATTGATGGCATAACTTCGGAAAACCTCAAACTAATAGGCGAATTCATTAAAAAACCTTTAACTTACTTAATCAATGGAATCCTTGAGAACGGCGAATTTACAGAAAACTCCAAAGTAGCCATAGTTAAACCATTATTCAAGAAAGGTGATCGAAGAAATGTATCAAATTATAGACCAATCTCGTTATTGAGTTCAGCTGCCAAGATCGTCGAAAAGGTTATTAAAAAACGTCTTGGAGAATAACAATATACTTTCACCCAAGCAATTCGGTTTCAGATCGAAAAAATCAACCGAAGATGCTTTTGTTCATTTAAAAAATAATATATACCGATCACTGGACGAAGAAAAATGTTCAATAGGTGTCTTTCTAGATGTAGCAAAGGCCTTCGACACCGTTAACCATGAAAAAGTAATGGATGTTATGGAAGACCTCGGTATCAGAGGAATCGTACTTGAGTTACTCAGATCATACCTTAATAATAGAACACAGTATGTGAAAATTGAAAATTAAATAAGTGAACCTCAGAAACTATTAACTGGTGTACCGCAAGGAACAGTTTTAGGCCCAGTGCTTTTTTAATCTACATCAACGGAGTACTCTGTCTCGAAGCAGATGCACATATATCATCTTTTGCAGACGATACCGTAGTTTTCTTTACTGCTGCTACTCAAGAGGAAGCTAAGAACAAAGCGGAACATAACCTAAAAAAAATAAAAAAATTGGTTCAGCCAAATGGATCTAACACTGAACTTGGAAACAACGGAGTGTATAACGCTCTCTTGCAATGAATCTAACCAACCCGATATTGATCAGATTACATTGAAAGATGAAAATTCAACTCATTCAATCAAATGTGTGAAGTATGCTACATACCTTGGAATCGAAATTGATAACCACCTTATATGGGACATCCACATGAATAAACTTTTGAAAAAGCTAAGATGAATACTGTACACATTCAAGCATCTTAAAAAATTTCTCAAAATACATTAACTTAAAATTTTATACCATTCACTTGTAGAATCTCATATTCAATATGGAATATCTACCTGGAGAGGAGTGTACAACTGCAAGTAATGCAGAAATACCTTTTGAAGATTATCTACAATAAAGAACGTACATATCCTACTGAAAAACTTTTCAAAGAGATACCTATTCTCGAACTGAAAAAACTTTATTTCTATAAGATTCTTTACTTAAAATATAAAAATAGAAAATGATTAAAATACATAAAACATGAACATAACACAAGACACAAACAATCGAAGGAATTTTTATAGAAAATACAATGACGATTGGTCAGAAGTCACACAGCCCCAAAACTGTTTTGTCAGGTTCCACAGACCATCAGAGATATAAATAATACTTCTCTTTACAAAAAATAAAATAAAGTTTGGTTGCAAGATTTGTCTATAGAAAACATGGTGAAAATTATCAATATTTCCGTATGATTCATCATTCATCATAGCCGAAGTCAATTATATTGGTACTAATTAAAATGTTTGTTAATTATTTTTCATGATTTCTATTCCACAAACTTTATTGTATTTTCTGTATTTTACTTTGTTATTGCATTTTATTGTATTTTTTATCGATTTTCATTTAT
The DNA here is from genome assembly GCA_018342105.1 of Gonioctena quinquepunctata. Classification (NCBI taxonomy): domain Eukaryota; kingdom Metazoa; phylum Arthropoda; class Insecta; order Coleoptera; family Chrysomelidae; genus Gonioctena; species Gonioctena quinquepunctata. The sequence continues at coordinate 26,806 of JAFIRS010003532.1, forward strand.
TATTGATAACTTTATATTTATTTATAGTAGTGGCATTTTGTATCTATACATCTTTACATTCACACAATTTAAAATTTTTCATTTTTACATGCTTACATTTTTACATTTCGAAATTTTTACGTTTTAACAATTTTACATTTTTATATTTTTACATCTTTACTTTTTTACATTTTTGCATTTGTACATTTTCTAATTCATATTTTCATATTTTCTCATCTTTAACATTTAACATCTTTACATTTACTCATTTTACATGTTTAGATTTACTTATTTCACATGTTTTAATTCATATATCTGTATATTTTATACTCACTTCATTCATTCAGCATGTATTCATTCATTTGCTTCGATTTATTGGCAAGATATTAATATATAGGTTAGGAATGGGATATCTCGATTTATTTGCATTTTTTCATCATTCATGTCCATGCCTGTAACCTTAATGAAAATAAATAATATTATTAATAGTTGGGTTATTTTGAACGAAGTAGTATTATGTATTGGCAACGAAAATAGTGCACATTTGAAAATAAATAACAGGGCATGAAATCATGATGACTTCTTGAATACAACATATTATTTATAGTGAATGACCTGCAATGTACCTGATATCAAAATGAATTCATTCAAATTCGGGGAATCACATATTGACGTAGTTTGAGATTTAGGAAATGATGGAAATAATATTATTTAGGGAATGAAAATGCTGTTCATCACGGTGTGTCTGAAAAAAAGAGTTCAAGAAGATTTTGACTCAATGCATTAAATTCAATCCATTCAGATTGGGCAATTTCTAGAAAACACCGAATAGAATGATGTTTGGTATGCAGTTAATTATTGATATTTGGGAAAATATAAATGTGGCTTCTCAGAGGTGCGAATAAATGACTGGTTATAGAGTGTATCTCATTCAATAATAGAAATGTAAAAACTCGTAAAACCCGAATTGGGTGAGATTTCGTCAAGCAGGTGAAAGGGTCACCAGAAATATATGGGTTGTTAACTATTCATCAGAAATAGGTCCACTAATCTACTTTTATCGCATATAGAATATAAATTGAAATGATGTGAGTTGAGTGAAACGCACAGTCGATATTAGATAGTTGAGTATATAATAAAAAAATTATTAAAAAAAAAACAGGAGAATTAAATAAGTCAATTATATATATATATATATATATATATATATATAGTGTGCCATTGAAAAGGAAACAGCGGCTCTGTAGTCGGCAGAACCGAATTATATGAAAACGCTCGGACACATCAACTACATTTTCGAGGGTTACATCGTTCGCGATGAAATTCACCCGAAATACATTCTATCCCTCGGAGCTGTGACCGCCACCCCTAAATTTTCAAATGGCAACATATGGCAAGTGATACCTCATTTGAAAGGTATTTTTCTTCTCAATATCAAGCAACAAAAATAAATTAGTTCTATGGATTCGTTTTCGAGATATAAGCACTTGAAGTTGCCAAATCACTTCTTATTCACTCAATCAATAAAAATAACATCTAACAATGCAACTATTTGAAGGTAATCATTATTGTCAAGGAATTGAATGATCTAACTGTTTACCAACAAAAAACATGCAATTCCGTTTCAAATTTTTATTTCATCCTCATTTACTTGATTTAAGGTTCTTAAGAATCGATAAGGAGAGGTTTTCTAGAATTCGACTCAAATTCGAGTACAACAAAAACATTAATTTTTTTCCAAAGGAAAAGAGTGAATTACTTGAATAAAGCTGCTGAATATTTTCCGCAATAATGGTGTATACGATCGCGGAAAGAGTTGAAATAATGATTTTTTTTTTCAAGAATGATGAGTGCGGTAACCGTACAGCTAATTTGTTCAATGCAACGCATCCAGATAAACTTGTTGCTAGAAAATACGTTTTAGAATTAGTGCAAAAATTTCGTGAAACTGGATCAGTAGCCAACAAGAAACGAGACCCAGAACGTGAATTTTCGTTGAGAAATGAAGCTGTTGAAGTTGCACTTTTGGGACAAGTTCATGCAGACCCAACATTGAGCACAAGGAAATTGGCTAGTGTTACCAATATCAGTAGAAGCAGTATCCGCCGAATCCTGAAACATCATAAATTCCACCCCTACAAAATAAATTTGGTACACCAATTAAATGAAGACGATTTTGATAGGCGACAGGAATTTTGTGAAATTATGACTACGAGAATAGATGCTGATGAGAATTTCCTTTTCAACATCTGCTTTTCTGATGAGTCTACATTCTTTTTGAATTTGACTGAATCATCATAATTGTCGTTATTGGTCAGATGCCAATCCACATGTTTTCCACGGAGTCCATACTCAAACTCCCCAAAAACTCAATGTCTGGGCCGGTATTTTTGGGGACCATTTGATTGGACCAGTATTTCTCGACGGTAACCTGACAGGAGAAACTGATTTGGAATTATTGAATGAATTTGTTTATCCACAGTTAGTAGACATCATTGAAAATGACGATCGTTACCATGAAGACCACTTGATATGTCAACAAGACGGGGCACCTCCATATTATGCACAGCCTATTAGGGCGTTTTTGGATAGAATGTTTCCTGGAAGTTGGATTGGAAGAAGAGGCTCTATAGAGTGGCCAGCCAGATCTCCAGATTTACCCCACTCGACTTTTCCCCGTGGGGTCACTCGAATAGCAAAATCTTCGCAAACGAACCAGAATCTCTGGAATATTTACGAAGGAGAATTATTGAAGAATGCCGTCGAATAACGCCGGAAATGCTACGAAATGTAGGTCTCGTTTTGAACAGAACTTGTACTATTGTATGGAAATGGGTGGTAGACAGTTTGAACATTTCATTGACAATAATAATTATCGCGACAGTTGCTTTATCAGACATTGATTTTATTGATTGAGTGAATAAAAAGTGATTTCCCAACTTCAAGTTCCCATATCTCGAAAACGAATCGATAGAATTGATTTATTTTTATTCTTTGATATTTAGAAAGAAAATACCTTTCAATTGAGGTATCACTCGCCATATGTTGCCATCTAAAAGTTTAGGGGTGGCGGTCACAGCTCCGAGGGATGGAATGTATTTGGGGTGAATTTCATCGCGAACGATGTCCCCCTCGAAAAAGTAGTTCATGTGTCCGAGCGTTTTTATATAATTCGGTTCTGCCGAACTACAGAACCGCTGTTTCGTTTCCAATGGTCCACTCTGTATATATTGGAAAACATATATATATATATATATATATATATATATATATATATATATATATATATATATATATATATATATATATATATATATATATATATATATATATATATATATATATATGTAGAGTTTTAAAACACTTATTAAAAAGGTTTTTTTTTTATCGAGTCATCAATAAGAGAAAAATGAATGTCCATATATGTGTTATACTTTGCAGTGGAGAATTTCATTCCAAAATGTAGATTATAGAGATATATGATTTTTATACAAGGGAACATATCCAACTTGAAGAGGGGGTGTCTTTTGAGCAAACGAAGTGAACGATTCCACTGACTTGTTGAATTGACAGAAGAGTTGAGTATGAGATGAGAGTGAAAAACTTAAAAAAATGGAACTTGGGCAAGTATACTAATAGAGTGTCAGTACTGATAGATGGATATGTTTTTTTTTGTCTTGGAGATATTGGTAATTTGGAGGTTTAAGTGGCCGCTAATCTTTCAAAATACCGAATAATTGAAATTGTTGAAATCAATTCAACATGAGTAGCTGTTAGGATTTATTCAAAAACCTCTGGTGGAAACCTAAACCAGAAATGGCGCTCTTTTTATCCGATTGACATGAGAACTGGGCAAAAAGACTGCTTAACTTTGTCTCTTGATTAAAAAAAGCTATGTTTTTACTATCGCAAATTTAACTCATTTTGTCCTTCCAAAAAAAACAGACCAAAAAGTTTTCCATTCTTTTTGAACTGTACAAAAAGGAATTTCCCTTTTCTTCTGCTAGGTTTTATGAGCTCTGCAGTAGTGTTGGGTATTTACAACTATTTTCCAAACTAGGAATTATTTTGTTGACCAGACCGTGATAACACTCGAACCCAAATAGTCAGGGGCGTACCAAAGTTTCTTTCAAACGTTCTTGTTCTTAGTAACGGAGCCCTCCCCCCCCTACCTCCAAAAAACTTTGTTATAAGGAATATATTGCATGATTATACTGTAGACTTCAGGTGACGGTTCTTTATTTCTCGAGAAAAAAGTCTGTTGACAGTTCTCTCTTCAATAAGAGAAGATATAAATATCCAAAGAAAAAACTTTTTCTCGATGACAGTCACCCCAAAAATTATATGGGTCACACGGTTGGCTAGAAGAGTCTGGAATTGTTTCGTGTGATATCTCGGGTGCGTAACCGGTCTTTAGCCACCTCACGCCAAGACACGAACTACCCGAAGTTTTTCTGTATGGGACACTGAAAAATACTTAACTTCTAACTGACTTTCGAACCATAGAAATCCGAATCGAAGCCTAGAATACAAACCACAATACCACTTTGACTGAAAGGGTAATTCACTTTTCTCACATTAGAGGGCACTGATATTCAATATATCAGACCTATAGCAACGGTTACTGGCACAACCCGAGGGTAGGTGGTGTAAACTCTACTGATTGTTGATCACCCCCCAACTGAAAAGTTTGTGTCCCGAAAGTTGAAACCACAGTCTGCGAAAATGCAAAATTATCTTTATTCAGATTCCAAATCGTGTGCTGGACAAACTAACACCATCCGGTATCATATTCACGGTATCGTTCTATATTTGTTTTTTATTTGATTGAACGGCTGAAATCATGTCGGCTAGTATAACACTAGTAGTTACTGATTTCGAATCTAATGAATGATGACAACATTATTAAAATGCAAAGCCAAAACAGAATATTCAAGAAGAGAGCTACAATACGAATAATATCATCATGACATCTAGCTGACGGCCACTCACTCGCTTTAAATATGCAACTGTCAAACTTGTATCTCCAATTCAACGCCAACAATATGTACAGAAAGTGAAATTGATACAGAACTTATAATAAATAGTATCGGAAATGGCTTCCGATTACAAGGACTGGTACGGTGTAAAGAAAAACGGTATAACTTGCAAAACATCAAGTTCTACTACGGCTCACATTAACTCGAGAGATTACTTGATTAGGATGAGAAGAGCGGCAGACAAGAGAATCAGTCTGATGGAATTCCCGTATTTGGAGTTTTCAAAAATTCCAAAAACCCTACTGAGAAGTTCAACTAAAAAATCGTCTGATCCTCTTACAAAAAATTCAACTCTCTAGGTGCCCTACTTCTATGTTAAGCTAGTTACCTGGGGGGTGTCCGGAAAACCATTCAACTAACCAAGACAGTGCCAAACCAATCCTATTTGATAGATTGCCAAAAACTAAAAACCACCTGAGTAAATTACAAGGAGGAAAAACCCTAAACGGGTAGTTTTTACTCATAATGAATTTCGGGTAATGCTACAAAATTTGCTTCTTTAAAAAATGTATTTTACATTTGTCAATGATATCACGAGGGGATCTCTCATGTATTATCGTTTTCTTTCGTTTACTGATTGCTACTGAAGGTACTAGATATGAATCTGAGAGATTTCCTAAAGTCCAATTCCTTTCAAATCAAATAACTTAGAATCTATGCCGACAAAACTTGCTCTATCTGGTTACTCATAGTGATACTATTGTAAATGGAATTAAGGAGACGATGATATTCTAAGTGGAATAGAAAGTTTTATTTGAAAACCAAACCTATACATTGAAAGCATTGTTTTATTTTACTTTATTTATAAGTAATCTACAGAACAGGCAGTTCCAATAATCGATTACAATATTCATATATATATATATATATATATATATATATATAAACTGAGTGAATAACCATTCCTAAAATAATACGTTGACTTAAACAAAAAATTAACTCCAGATTACCTGAATCCATATCAAATTGAGAGACACATTTAGTTGAGGATGACAAGAAGATCTTTTTCATTTGAATTGGCTTTCTGTTACAATTCGCATTTGCTTCTAAGGATGACATTTCAATTTCATTTTTTTTCTAAATGTTTTCACATTACATTCAACATAGAAATCTATATTCCTCAAATAATTAGCAATAGAACACATATTGTATAGTGGGGAATTTAAACCTAGGATGGTTCGAGGTTTGGGCAAAACAAATATATCTCCTTTTCTATTATTAAAGTATATACTGCAAGTGGAGGTTATCTATTTCATTATGTAGTAGCTTATAGAAAAATAATAGAATAGCAATTTTTCTTCTAAATTCTAAGGTTGTGAATTTAAATTCACTTAAGGAAGTATGATAACTAAGATTAAAAATATATTCACCATGTTTTTTGTAATATAGAAATCTTAAGAATTTTTTCTGTACCTTTTCAATTTCATTTTTGTGTATTGAATAATAGGGAGTCCATATTATGGCTCCATATTCCAGTATACTACGGACAAATGCATTGTAAAGTGTTAGTAATGTGGATATTTTTGTGAATTTGAATGAGTTCCTAATTATGAAGCCAAGCATTCTATATGCTCTGTTTACAATGTTGGTCATATGTTGCTCAAAACTTAGTTTTTCATCCAGCGTAACTCCCAAATCTTTACATTCTGCCTTTTTGGCATTGCATCGTTTGGGTATGATATTGATTCGCATATATAACGACTGTGGAAATATTCTGAAATAATGAAATTTCATTAATTTTTTCTGTATGATTCGTTGTAAATTCGATATGCGATTAATCGAACATTAAACTATTATACATTCTGGTATAATTGTATACATGATGCATGTTGAACATGCATGTTTTCTATATATGAAATTCGTAACCCACAATAATGCAAAATTAGTTCCAGGACCGTATACCTGCTCAGTTTGTGGAAAGTCATATAAAACTAGGAGATGCTTGTATCATCACACTTCGGTATATTGCGGAAAGGAGGCTTCGATGATTTGTGCTCATTGTGGATATAAAAGTTTCATCAAAGCCAATTTGATTCGTCATGTGAAAGCACGCCATAGTTCTGAGTTAAACAATCAATGAAATGAAACTAATAAAGGTTATTTTCAACATGTGTATTTTGTTCCACGAAATAATAATACTTATCTGGTTCTGAAAATATGTTTTACTCTAATCCTCTTGTTTCCGTTATCGGGTATTTATTAAAAATCGTTATAAGCCAATAATTGTACATATTTTTTTTTAGATTTTTTTTTTCTTGGTTTTACCTTTACGGTTTTTTCTAGTGTGATTTAATTCAATGAGGCAATACACTATCCATAATTGTTGAAAGCTATACTTTAAAGAACAAAGTCTCACTAACTCATGATCCATTCGGAATTAACCAAATCTCCCCATTTTCGTTATATTTCAACTCATGAGAAAAATTTTTGCATCCAAATGTCAAATGAAAGTGCAATAACCTTTGATTTTCTCAACAATGTTGGATTACTGCTCAAGTTCAGCAGAATAATTTGTGATCATGCAGGCTCTAGAAAAAATAATTTTTACAATTTATAGAGAGAAATCGTAACGTGTCCCAAGAAATACAAATAATTGTATTTCCATTCAACTCCAAAACAACCCATATTTGTTTTGATATCTAATGACTGAAGAAATACCCATTCGAATGGTTAAATTCCATCTATTTATTACGAAAGCATAATTAAAAATCCCGTCTGCCATGTTGGAGCCGCCATTTTTTTTTCTAACAAAAATTCCATAAATGCTATGATACCGGAATTATGTATACCTGTCAAATTCATGGGACGACTAGAAATTGGTCAAATTTCTCCTACAAGACTTGACACGAACGAACAAACGAACAAGTGAAACTAAATAAAAGCTTGTAAAAAACTTAACATTATTTATTTATATATATATATATATATATATATATATATATATTTCCGTAGTTTCTTGGGTTATTGGATTCCACAATTATTGATACATTTATATTGTTAAGACGTTTCGTCCCGGGCCTGGGACTTCTTCAGTTTTATTTCATGTTAGGTATATAATTCTGAGTGACATGTAGCGGTCAATTTATATTAAAATAATTTTCCTTTTTTGGAATTTGTCCACATACTGGAGGCCTATCAACATGTTTCTTGTTCTATAAGAACCGACTTCCTTATAGAAAAGTGTTAACCGTAGACACGTGTTTTGGGCTCTCGGCCCTCATCAGTACGGTGGATAAGTGCAAGGATGAACAACACTTGGTGGAAAACGACAATCAACGGAGTCTACAAAAGATATATCTGAGTTTCATTCACACAAACTGAATTCAAATGATTATCCCCTTTGAATTTTTTCTCTATATATAATTTTTCGACATTTTGTAAAAAGTCAATTGACAATGTCTATCCTTACAATTTTTCCTTCTTAAAAAAAACGTCCAATGCCACTGTTTGAATCATTTTTTTTTTATATTTTCATGTTAGTAAGTATATTTTGTAATAATAATATTCTGATATTAATCACACATATTGTAGAGAAGTCTTGATAAAGATAATATACATTATCGAAAGCTTGACTGAAAAAACGAAGGATATTCATTGAACTGAATGTACATGACTGCTTCCCGAATCATATATATAGATATATATATATATATATATATTTATTTAAAATATTGAATTGAAAAATACAGAATGAATAAAAGTTTAAAAATAAAATAATTTGGTTTTTTATTTAGAAGTCACTTAAGAAATGTCATTGGAAAAACAATCTTGAATGAATTGTCAGTTTGAAAAAAAATCAATTTGTTTCTTAAGAATCTGAAAAAGAAAGGCATTGTAAAAATGCTCTATTTTGAATTGTGAGACTCTGAAAGGAACTCCTTTCATTATTATAGACATCTATATAAGGAAAATCATTTATATATATATATATCTATTATTCTATCATATATTATATACTATTATAATATGGATATATCATATATATATATATATATATATATATATATATATATACTAATATTATTTTCATTGTTATTTTTTTTATTGCCAGCGTTGGCAACAATTAATATGATTATTATTATTTCTAGTATTTAAATTTTTATTATTTTTAATTTTCTTATTTCATTTTTTCAATAACTAGTCTTCATAATAAAATATTTGGTTTTTGTTATGATGAGTTTGAATAAAAGTTTTTTTTTTATTTGAACATTTTGAAAAGAAATACCTATCATAACAGTAATACAATATCTGGCTATGTTGCTTCCTCCTTTTCAAATACTCTTTTACCTGTATTCTCTCACCTTATCCCAGCTCAGTCAGTACGTCTATGGAAACATGAGATTGCTCTCTCTGAGAGCAGGATTCAGTTGTTTTGCTTAAAGTCGATATATATTTTGTGGAAATATAGGTTGTAATATGATCAAAAGATAGAAAACGAGTCCAGAAAATGGTCAGATTATTTTCTTTTATTCAAAGTGAATCCTTAAATATACCTAGCCTGCGAAATCTATCTCAATTTCAATATTTTTATGAACCAGTGAAATAGAAATGTCGAAACTTTTGCTCATGCGCAATAAAGTAACTAGTAAATATAAAGGCACTCAGTTAATGAGCATGAATAATATTCAAATGAGTGGATAAAAGTCATCAAACGTTCCCGAAAGAAATGTATGACACGAATACGCTCAGTTTGTTCAGTTTTGTTTGAAAAGTACCTGTTATTCGTCTCTCTTGAGTATTCTCGTGAATCTTGGCGTATAATGTGGCTATAGGAAGTTGCAGTTTCACTGATTTATGCCTTCTGGTAGTTGGCAACGTCATGAATAGAAATCTTGCTGTATTCTGAAGGTGATTGGTTTTTCTTGGTCGTATTTCCGCCTGTTAGTTTCTTGATTTGGGCATTGATTATAGAGTAGTTGTACACTTCTGTTGTTGATGTATTCTTGTAGTTTTCAATGAGCAAAATTCGTTACGGCTTTTTTCCGAACATAATTTTCTTATTTTCTCAATCTCTGTTATTTTTCTTCCTGGCAACCATCACCTTTTTGATTTTTCTCACAAATTATCGTTTTGACTCACTTTCTATTACACTATTCCTTATTCTAAACTATGCTATGGATTTTATATACAATTCAAATTTTTATAGCTTACATAATACAGAGTTTGTTAATATTCATATCTGACATTTTTTTGTACTCAAAATTTTATATTTATTTTTTTCCATCAAAAGTTTTCGACATGTCGGTGTTATGTCTCCATCTGATTTGATTTTAGCATACAGATGTTCCAACTTAAATATTATTTTTGTCTACTTGAGATCTAAAATTTTTATTAATGAATTTTGATTTTTATATTTCTTTATAGGTTGTGCAAATTGGATGTATTGTTGGCAACATACTTATGACAATAGAAAAACTCCACTGCTGAACTCTTTAGACATCAGCGTCGACTAGAAAATGGTACAAGGTTTCAGAAAAGCAAAATGTACAGAAAAATTGCTAAACAAACAGCAGGTATTTATGTGATATATAAGTATTATTATATATATATATATATATATATATATATATATATATATATATATATATGTTGAGATACTTTCTTGGCCATATTCAGATGATGTCTCATTCATTCGATTGTTTCAAACTCGACTGATCTATTCGTGCTCCTTAATTTGTAATGATGATTAGTCAATTGCGTTTTCTTCCGTTCGTGCTCTACGAGCGAATGAGTTGAATAGGGAGGTTAGAGATAGCATATCTGAATTTAGGACCGAGAGGTTTGGCAATACACTTCAAAATTCAGAAAACAATAATCAATTATGGAAATTAAGCAAAAACTCAAAGAGTAAGGAAGCTGATCTCCCCCCTATTCACGGTCAGAACGGAGTATGTTATGACCCTGAGTCCAAACCTCGAGCTTTTGCAGACACGATGGAAAGCTGAACCAGCATCCAGACGATGATTTGGATCGAGGTATTTTGGTAGAAGATCGGGTTCGTCGTACCTTGAAAGAACCGATCCATTATGACATTCGTACGGCTTCACTGGATGAAAATTGAAGGGTTAAATTCCAAAAAAGTGCCTGGTAATGACGGAATTACTAATCGAATGATTCAGTATTTTTTTGATAATCAGGTGCAGTCACACTGATATTATCAAGTACTCATTGCGTCTTAAAATATTTCCCCGAAGGTGGAAGCATGTCATTGTGGTTATGATTCCAAAGTAGGGATGAAACCTGACTTTCCACGAAATTATCGAGAGATCAGTCTGCTTTACAGTTCAGCTAAGATGGTTTTGAAAGTCGAAGTGGAGGACAGGATGGATGGGCAGTTCGACTTTTTGCCGCGCTCACTCCACCGAGCTTCAGGTTCTGAGGCTAGTGGAAACACAGGTATTCTTCATGATAAATAACACAGAGAGATGAGTGACTGTCTTTGAAAGGGAGATAGATTGGTCAGAGCAGTTCAAGTACCTTGGAGTTACAGTGGTTCGCCGACTCACCTGGGTACCACATTTAAAGTCTATTTATAAACAGAATACACAAAAAAATGTATCACCATATACGTTACTCAACAGAAGACTCTCTCTGAAAAAATAAAGTAATGATCTACAAAATGGAGGACAGACCTGTCATTTAGTATGCCTCAGCCGCCTGGAGCCAAACCTGCAAAATCATCTTTTGCGTCCTGGAACGGGAGCAAATGAAGGTTCTATGTAGTACGTGCGGAACAATCGAATACTTGATGACTTAAATCTGAGTATTTAATTGTTTATTGGTTCACGAGAATCCCTTCGTGAGGGAGGCCGCTGATTAGTACATTCACTCTCTGGAGTTATGGGCTACCTAATAATCCATACAGGGTGGTGAAAGCTGTATTCTCTTCAGAAATTCATTGTTTTCGCAAATTTTCTAAAATTCAAAATTTTTCTGTGCTATTTTGAGAAATATTACCATGGCAAAAGTCTCAAATTCGTGTATGTCTGTGGCCCACTTGTTTTTATGTCGAAAGAGTCGGAGCCCACGGTTATCTGAGTGATAGTAGACTCAGAATAATTACGTTTCTATCTGTCTAGATAATAATAGCTGATATTTATTATATATGCTCCACCCCTTTTATATTGAGAATAGATTCGGATCAATGCAAAATATTCATTTTGTTTCTCTGCGAATTATAATATATAGGCAATTAAAGTTAATAGTGAAACCACAATTTGCATTTTTTTCCAGCCAACTTCACCTGCCAACAATGTGATAAAGGATACAAACATCAAAGATCTCTGAGTTTCCACAGAAGAGTCGAATGTGGCAAAGATCCATTTTTCAAATGTCCCCACTGTTCATATCGTGGTAAGAGAAAGACCCATTTGAAACAGCACATGAAACTTAGACATAAAGTTGACAATGCATCTCCGTTGGATCAGACTGAATGATATTGAGGGGATCGTTAACGTCTCAATCAAACAGGACAAGTTGGTTTTGATTCTGATATTACAATTTCTGTAACATATCACAGATGGTGGATTTCAGAACACAAGCTCTTGTGGCTCAGTACTCTATTTATTATAATACTTCTTCCTCTCTCTTTCCATCTGCTCTGGAAACCTATTCTTGTCACAAAATTCTTAAATAAATAGTTCTGTATGTTTTTTCTCATTTTCATCAACTGGACAAGTTGGTTCTGACTCTACTATTACAGTTTCTGTAATCTATCACATAGGGTGGATTTCAGAACACAAGCTTTTGTAGCTCAGTCCTCTATTTTTTATATTAAAATACTCCTCTCCACACTATCGAACTCTCTTGTGGTATTAATTACTATATATTACTTTTTTATGTTAAAATCATAAACACATTTCTTCGCAAAATGATACGATGTACTGAACCGTTTTCGATCCATTTTTCAGTTTTCATGCGAATTGATGAGAGACGTCGAAATAAAAATATACGTTGTCAGACAAGAAAACAAAATATCTCAAAGAATTACCTCGGCAATTTTCAGATAAAAAATTCTCAGTTGTGATATCACAAGAGAGTGAGAATAAAGTGAAAATAAGTCGACAGATTTTCGAAAACTTGTTGCCAGGCATTAGACACGAGAGCCCAACGGGCTCGAGTGGCTATTGCCAAATGCAACAAGTTTGAGAAAGAAATCTGGAGAATTATTTTTTGATGTTACAATCATAGACACATTTCCTCGCACAATGATACAATGTACTAAATCGGTCTCGATTCATTTTCCACTTTTTATGCGATTTAATGACAGACGTCAAATTAAAAATATACGTTGTCAGACAATGAAAACAAAATACCTCAATTATTCCCGCGGCAATTTTTTAGGTGGAATATTCCCACTATAATAATGTTTTTATTAGGCAAAACGTACATGAATGATTTGAATTAAAAGTTTCCATTGGTTTCTAGAAATGTCAGAAAATAATCACTGTTATGATGTTTCGATTGACCAAAACGTACATGAATGATTTGAATTGGAAGTTTCTATCGATTTCTAGAAATGTCAAAAATAATCAGAGTCAAAAAGATTAGGCACAGATATAGAGGGGTTTCTATGCATAGATAGAATTTGGTGAAATTTCAGTATGGTTCACCCAAGGTATATTAGATTGATTCTACGCGACCACGATAGCTATTGCATCAGATGATATAGTGTGTAATAGAAACTTTCCATTTATTCATGTGATAAACGATTTTAATATTATAACTTGTAATGCGATTATCAGGATCATAATGCCAAATTGATATCTATGAAGTAATCCATTTGTGCCACCTTATTGAAAATTGCAATCCACCCCCATTTGGGGGTAATTTGTACCAGTGATTTTTCCAATAACTCTACTGATCGGGGACTTTTAGCTAAGATATTCCATTGAAACGCTGGAATGTAGATTGCAGGTAACATAATGTTTGTGTCATCATAAAAAGATTCAAATCAGTCCCCTCATAAGGGTAGTTTATACCTGCTATTTTTCGAAAAACTTTGTTTACCAAGGGTTTCCGGTGAATATATTTCATTGAACCGGCAGAAAATGATGGCCTGAATCATTTTATTTGTGCCTCCATGAAATATTCAGATAAGTCCCATCATGGAGGTGGTTTATACTTGAGATTTTTGGAAGGTTCCGGGGGTTTTCTAATATGGGAAAAATTCACATCAGTTACCATTTGACGGTAATTTGCACTTGCGATTTTTCTAAAAACTGCTGACCAAGGAAACAAATATCACAAAATTCTCCTTATAATAAACAATTCAGTTAAATATAAATAAAAATGAAAATAAAAATAATTATCATTATTAAAAAAATATGCGATTGAAATGCAACTTAAAAACAATGGTCAATATTTATGAAGATAGTCACATTTATGAGAGGACTAATGTGTTCTTTTTCTATTGTGGCACAAATAATATGTTTTTTGCGATCATATTCCAGTATTTCAATAAAATATATTCATTGGATACCCGCGGTCAGCAAAGCCTTTTGAAAATATCAAGTATAAACTACCTCCATGAGGAAACTGATTTGAATTTTTTTATGGGGCACAAATAATATGTTTTATGCAATCATTTTCTACCGTTTCAAAAGAATATCTTCACCGGAAACCCTCCGTCAACAAAGTTCTCGAAAATCGCAGGTATAAACTACCCGTATGAGGGGACTGATTTGAATCTATTTATGATGACATAAAAAATATATTATGTGCAGTCTACATTTCAGCGTTTCAATGGAATATCTTAGCTGGAAATCAATGGTCAGCAGAGTTATTAGAAAAATCACCAGTACAAAATACCCCAAATTGGGGTGGATTGCAATTTTCAATATGGTGGCATGAAGGCATTCCTTCATAGATGTCAATTTTGCATTATGATCTTGATAATCGCATTACAAGTTATTATATCAAAATCGCTTATTACATGACAAAAAATTGAAGTTTATATTACACCCTCTATATATCGATGCAAGCGCAGTCGTGGTTGCGTAGGATTGGTCTAATTTACCTAAGGTGTAACATACTAAAATTTCAGAAAATTCCATTGATGCCTTGAAACCCCCTTATATCTGTGCCTTGTCATTTGATATATATGGAAATTAGGTGAAAATAAATGGAGTTGATGTGTTCAATCCTCGTTAATATAATCACTCAGTATATGGTTGATTTTCGAATCATATTTCCTTACAAAAAAGTATGCTTCACGATGACAAGTTCTGGTACGAAGAACCAAAAGGATTATGCACAAGACGAGAAGCCCAAGAGGGTACCATGCTGACACCTTGCTGTGATCATTTTCCATTTAATTTGGTGTACGCAGTAACTTATTGGGGCAAAATAATTAGTTGCCTTTCTTGTATGGATTCTCTGATCCATTTAGTTTTGTTTTCAGATTGTGGAATGGAAATATCCTACATAACATGTCAAAAATTACACTCAATGTGATTTCATAATGTAGTATTATATATGGTTTTCAATCTCATTTATTCATTCCCGTGACTGAATATGGATTTACTCGAATTAAGAGATATATTTCGCCTTATTTGCCTCATTAAACCTTCATTCATTATACGTGTGGGGATGACTTTGGGATTCATGCTTTTATAGATAACTGTAACATATCAATGGCAAGCTAAGTTGATAGAAAATGTAAAATATCTTTTTCCTCGAGACAGCTCACCAACGTTAGTCGAGGCATTAGCCAGGAAAGTACTTTTTTACTTTGAAATGTATCAAATGTTATCATTTTTCACTGCGAGTGATATTTTTCTCTACATTGCTCAGTGGGATTGAATTCGTTTTGGTTATTTACATAAATTAAATGGGAGAATGAAGTCAATAGCGAACCTAGAAGAACTTTAATTGCCCATCTTTTTCATAACCCTACCTATGACCGATTCAGCAGTTTGATGGTGTTCTGAAAGCTTCACACTATAGAAAGCTTTTTTATTTAGATAAAAATTATGTGATGACTGTTAACAAAGTTTCATATATAATCTTCATGAAGTCTGTTACAGCAAATAGTGTTCTTGAATTTGACATGAAAGTGTACTGAAGTTTATCAATGTTGTAATTATTAATTTTATCTGTATTTCCAATTATAAAAAATTCAATAAGTGGACGGCAGTTGGAAAATTAATTCCTCCCTCCTACTCCATGAATTGGTTTGATATCGTTTTTTGGGATAATTCATTCATACATTCAATATTAATAATTGGGATTTACTTATTGAAATAACTGAAACTAACAAATGTTTTTGTATTATTTGATAACCAGTATTATGAGATTTGATACATATTGACAGAAAAAAAAAGAATTATTCAAACAAATAATTATAAATTAAATAAACCAACAATAATACTTATTCAAATGACTGGAACAATCCGATGATAAAAAAAATGATTTCGATGGCAGGTCATATGTTATCAAACGCGGAACTCTGCTGTTATCGCTGCCAATTCTAAATTAATAAAATAATTAAATTTTGCAATTCTCAGGTATATCCATTCTGAGGCTATGTCTCGAATGCATATAATCGTATCGACACTCTAGGAGTTATATCGTTCAGGCTATCTGGGACCATTGTGGTATATCTGTGTTGCATGTGCTGAGGATGGCATTATAATTCAGTTGGATGGAAGTAGAAACAGCTGAAACCATAAAATTTTCTTTAAAATGATATATCCTTGAAATAATATATAAAAAAATAACTTTTTTGAGTTCAAATCCCTCACATCCCGAGGTGGTGAATGGTCGTTTATTAAGATAATAGTGAGTTTATACAGCATGTAAAATAAAATAAGAAATGAAATAAAGAAAAATTAGAAGTAATAGTTTTCAGATTGTTTATAGAGCTGAGTAAATTAATGAACGAAGTAACAAGCTGCCAATCGAAATTTGGGATTTTATGTTGACATTACTTCAAACTTCAATGATGTATACTTGAAAAATTGGTCAGATATTATTTATTGAGGAAATAGTAAGCCACTGTTGACAAAACAATAAAATAACATATTCATCATCCAAAGGCATTATTGGGCAAAAACGAAATTTGTTCAAATGGCACTGAACACATTACTTTCCGGTTATGAAAACAAAAACATATACTAGGACTGAATAGCTATTAAATTATGTCATATATCATCAACTTTCGTTAATGTGCCTGAATTATTCAATATATACATGCATCTAACAACTAGTCAAAGTAAAATATAATAAAAGATGAAACATAACCATCTTTCATTCTACTTCTCATTTTGTATTGCTTCTTATTTTATTTAATTTCTGTATAAACTTGTTATGGCTGTTGTGTAGTTTCAACGTTTTGAATAACTTTTTTTTATTTCTTATTTTATTTTACGTACTGTATAAACTCACTTTGAGTTGTACACAAAATTCAGACCCAAAAAAAAAGTCAAGGTCAACGACCTGGCGATCACGAGTAACTGAATGTATTCTATTGAATGTTCTGACTGACAGTTATTTTTATTTTTCTTTGCCTCATTCATCTATATGAGTTCTCAATTAAAACTGGAATAGAAAATCAAATAACTATCTGAATAAAAATGCAAATTTTCAATTCAAGATTTTTTCTTTTGAGTTAGGGTCCTTTCAGAATATCTATCAGATGTAGTTCAATGTCCAGCGTGGGTCTAACTGGGGAAGTAGTTGTTTTCTGTCACACATTCACAAAAAATAACTCTATTTTTATCGTGGATTCTTTCAATTAACAGAAAAATATTTCTATTCAACATTCAATTGACAATGTTTTCCTTCTCAACATGAATACCCTACAAGAGGTTATCTTGAACGATGGAAGATAGTGACTAAAGTTTATCTTCCAGTCGCAGATGATTCCACATCTGATTTTATGAACATCATATTCATATTTTCAAACAAATCAAGACGTATTCATCTCAATTGAATGATTCTGGGAAACTTCAAGAAATCAATGAATGAAGATGAACCGCCATTAGACTTGCAGGCGGGCCACCCGTGCACAGAATTAAACGTCTCTGCTGGATACTCACTTTGAAATACTCCCTTGGAGACAAAAAAATAACTTTGTCCTTCCTACCTTATTGATCTTATATATTTTCTCAAATTCTGGAGATATGAAAAATGGAAAAGTTTCAGAAGGTATTTTCCATAAAACTGCTCTTATATCCAGACCCATCACTCGATTGCATGGATTGTAATATGCATTTAAAAAAAATTCTTGGAAAAATTATTTATATTATAATCCAACTCCAAAATATTCTTGAATAACTAGGAGTCTAACCTATTTTGCATTATTTATTTCGGATTATTTTAGGAAATGAGAACTAATATCAATTAATTTTTTTTTGTACCTGTGGGAAATCTCACCAAATAAATGTTTTCGCTACCCAGAAAATACGCATGCTAAAAAATTCCAAATTCAAATGTCAATTCAGCCCGTATTAGGCATCAACTAAATATGAAATTATGAAAGGTATAAAAAAAAACAGGAAACTGCTTTTACAAAAACTCAAACTTTTTTATTTATTTTTTTTTACAAAGAGAAATAGCGCATTAACCGTTAAGGTTATTAGCGCGGAATAGGTTACATTGTATGTGTTTGTTCTAGCTATGCTGATGCTTATAATATGATGGATCAAATTCTACTGGGTTAATCTGCTTTCTCGTTTCCTTGTATGCCTATGTGGGAGGGAACCCATACGAGTTTCACTATTTTGCCAATTCTCTCGATGTCGTGGAGTTCGGTTTTGATGAGAAGAAGAATAGGATTTCTTAGATATATCTGGAGAATGCTTGTGATTGCGCTCAATGAGTCTGATATTATTAGGTATCTGCTGGAGTTGTCGATTTTCAGGTAGATCAAGGTTGGTATATGGCGTATAACTCCCATGTGAAAGTGCTTGTCATGTCTGGCATTTTGAAGTGGAGGGTAGAGTTGGGCGAAACTACTGCTTAGCCGATTCCTTGTTCTGTTTTCGAGCAGTCAGTGTATAGGTGAAACTCAAACTTCATAGCTATAATAGATCCTTATATCAGTATACATAAACCTGGAAAGTGATTTGGAAGAGGAAGACTTAGATTGGAAGGAAATTACTGTAGAAATTTATGCAATCTCTGAAAATACGATGAAAACGCAGAATATCTATCTAGAATGAATTCTCATATTCCATTATGGAACTCTAACAATTATATTGCATCAACTGAAACAGCCACTGAAATCGTTCGACGAAAATCCCACAACACTTTTTCCAAACCGAATCCAATTATTCAAAAATCCAATATATATGTCTCCAAGGAAATGACAAAAGTTATAAAAATATCATCCTAATAATGCTACAAAATGAATGTTTTGGTCAAACTGCAGATAGACCTCCAAAATAATAATCAAGAACAATTGATTAGTTAATATGTTGAAAATTGAACAAGATTATTACTTATAGAATAGCTCGGAAACGCACGCAGAGTATATATAGAAGTTTGAAAACTCAAAATGAATTTGAATGACAAAATTCAACAAAGATGGGGGATAAATATTGTTATTTATGGTTCGAATTCCTTCAAAATAGATATCTAGTGGTAAGGAATTTCCCGATCATTAACGGCGACACAATAATTTCAGTTAAATTCTCACAAAATATCCAAGCAGTCATTTAAACGCCTGGAAAAATGAAATCTTTTCAGGTGTATTACGTAAGTTATTCCATTCATGTATCACTGTAAAACAGATTCAAAAGTTTGCCAATTTTCAAATGCATTTTTAGCCTTCTCCAAAAATTCCAGTATTCCTCTTCTAGATAACAGAATGAGTTAATAAGTAAACATTTCATTTTTTCTAGTCACAATTGAATATTTTAGAAGAAATGATGATTGTTACAATAACAAATTTTGAAAATTGTAAATCACTTCTCAGAACCAGAATCTGTGTTCAAATACTTTCATACCTCTATGGAGCTCACCTATATATATATATATATATATATATATATATCTTTCATACCTCTATGGAGCTCACCTATATATATATATATATATATATGGATTTGAGTATACTGAATATGTAAAATTAATTTTACAACTTTTCTAACTCTGCTCTGTAGTGTTGCTTCTGCAGAAAGGTCCTTTGTACTTTTTTATCAAGATTTTGTCTCACTAATATAGTTCTAATTTGCTTCTATGATCACGATTTCAGTTAGTTCTGTTCCTATATTGTTTCGTACTGAATTTGTTATGGATTTATTTTTTTAGTTTCAAGTTCCTTTTTTTAACTGAAAATCAAAGTTAATGAGCCATTTCTTGAATCTTAGCTTGGTTTAAGGACTTGAATGTATTCAATGTTCAAATTTGGCAGACACAAATGTTTTAGTTTGTTTAGTTATAACGATAACTGATAAATTAATGTAATATTTTTATGATTCGTGTTTTACAATATGTAGTTTCAAACAATGTATTTTTTTTCGAAAATTGGTGCGTACCCCCTGAATTTGACTATGTTTTACGCTTTCCCGCCCTTTCCAGACAAGTTGCCTAGATCCGCTCTTGCAAAGTTTAGAACTGGACAAATACATTTTGCACCATTCCAGCAGCCCTTGGCCTCGAACAATATTGATGAAATCAAAAGAAAAGGAAGCTTTGTTCCAGTGTGAACCAAAGAGGATGCGATAACTTGATGGAGTTACTTATGAATATCAAATATTCCAAACCAGTTGATAGAATTCTATGGAGCCTTGGAGCAGGAACAGAAACATAATTGGAAAACTGAAGGATAGTGATATAAACCATTAATCGCATATCTTGTATAATTCACCCCGATAAACATTAAAATGTGCGTTTTTTTTTTGTTTAGACAACATGAGGACCGTGAAAATATTGACATTAATATTCGTTTGTTTCGATGTCAGATTAACACGTGTTTTATTGTTTTTTTTGCCTCGACTTCACAGCATTTCTTCGTCAAAATATTTTGCTAGCATAATCCCCGGTTTCACTCAGATGGAAGTTATTCAGTCATTTTTGAGAGCAGAGATTTGATTTTTGACGTAGACATTCATGTGCCGCACTTTTCGCAATACTCAGCCCGAGTGACAGCCTTGAACCCAGCCTACTGCGATCCCGCAAAAAGGGCAAATTCTCTATATTTTGCTTCGCGTTGGAAATACAAAAAAAGTTATTTGAAAAAGTTGCTTAGATTTTGACCCTACGCACCAAATTCCAACGCAAAATTAGTTTTTTTTTTTTTGTAATTTTCATATTTATCGATTTATCGTGGGGAAACAACCACGTCACTACAAATCCTACTGGCTCGGAGTTCGAGATGACAAAACGAACAATTTCATATGGAAAATAGATCATTTCTGCAGTATAAAACGAAAGGAAATATTACGAATCTTTAGTTCTTCATTTTTTCAATAACAAATCAAAGTGTTTATCGTGGGGAACAATCACGTCAGTTCAAATCCTACTGGCTCGGAGTTCGAGATGACAAAATGAACAATTTCATATGAAATATAGATCATTTCTGTAGTATAAAACGAAAGGAAATATTACGAATCATTAGTTCTTCATTTTTCAGGCTATCTCATTCAATAACAAATCAAAGTGTTTATCGAGGGAAACAATCACGTCAGTTCAAATCCTACTGGCTCGGAGTTCAAGATGACAAAATGAACAATTTTATATGAAAGTTAGATCATTTCTGTTGTCTAAAACGAATGGAAATATTACGAATCATTAGTTCTTGCGAAAAGTGCGGCCCATGAAGTTCTACGTCTATACCGAAAATCAAATCTCTGCTTTCAAAAATGACTAAAATACAGGGGGGTCTTCATTTTACATTTCCTCTTGAAATGAATGATTTTAGTCATTTTTGAAAGCAAAGATTTGATTTTCGGTACAGACGTAGAACTTCATGGGCCACTCGAAACTATGATTCGTAATATTCCATTCGTTTGACAACAGAAATATTATATCATATAAAATTGTCATTATAATATATATATATATATATATATATATATATATATATATATATATATATATAGAATTTCAGAAATAACGACTAAAAATTGGTATGAACAGTGGGGAACAACGGGGATCTTCATATATATATAAGAGCTCGCATTCTCCCTTCATTGTATTATTATTCAATAAAAATCACTAACACCATGGAAAGTGTTCAAGTGTACCTCACTGCCCTGAAATGATTTATCTCCTCCATGATATTTCTACTATTATGAATGTTCATAAGCATGGGAAATTGAAATCTCGAAAAGAAACATAGTGTCCCCAATTGTTCTTATTTTCCTTGACTGTCAGAAGTCCTTGATGACATTTCTGTTCTCACAGAAGGTATACTAGTAATTTTTTTGTGTAGTTCAGATGGATTTGTTCGAATTGAAGACCTCTGAAATTTCCTGAATTTTTTTAGTCTATCCATATGAATGTGATGTCTGCCATAGGGGTTACAGATATAGGGCAGGCCTCTATCAACATAAAAAGTACGAGTGCACCAACAAGACCTCACATTTTTGTTGCTCAGCTGATGGTTGCCAATATAAGAGCACAGTGAAGAGCAATGTGAAAAAGCATATTTTTCGCAAACATAAGGATTCCAACATAACAAGCGATCAAGCGATTGTATTGGTAGTAAAAAACTGATTCCTTTGAAGATAATTTCAACCACTGGAATAAACCAAACTTTAGGAAAAAAAAAATTAGAAAAATCCTCAACAATGTGCAGCTGTTTTTAGCATTAAATATCCATTATGAAATTTTTTGTTTGTTTGAATAGCACACAATTGACTTCACGTTGTTCAATAACATATAAGTCAAAACTGTACAATTATTCCATGAAATCATTGTTAATAAGTCGAATGAAACATATCAGTGGAGTTGCAGTTCGTGAAAGAAATATTCACAGTAGAATTTATTTGAATTAAGGAATAGACATGAAAAACTTTTGGCATTATTATCCTGGGATTTTCATTTCTTTTGAATTACATTGTTGCCTGTGCCGTTTTGAGAATGATATGTGGTTCTATTTAGAGAATACTGGAAAAATCCTTACTTCGTGCATGATCATACCAGTTGATCTAGTATTCTCATGCTGGAGATTGATAGAAAAGCACTGAATTCACGAAAAACAAATATTATTTGAATTTAATAAAAAAATTCATATCTATACTCTGTTGACTAATGTGAGAGAGTGATAAAATGTAAATTTGCAATGACAAAACACATTGAACAGGGTGGACAATTAAAAAAAAATTGTTTGTAAAATTGTTTTCAACCGCTTTCTTAGTTGTTTGACCAACCCTCAGAACTCAATGAAAACTTGTAAGAGTTAAGATCACGGGGGTCTCACCTTTTATAGTGGGATCCGAAACCACTCTTGGAGCCTTGAAATATTTTTCGCCGGCTGCGATAATCGAACTCGCACCGGGTGGAAACAGTGGGTACAATACTAACGCTCGTACCACTGAGCCAACATCCCCGTAGTCCTAAAGATATTTGAAAAGTTTTTCTCAAAGTAGTATTTCCGTTGATTTTTCACATACACAAATAAGGCAGAACATAGCAAATAACCCAGCGTGGGAAACAAAGTGGCACTAACACCACAATAGAGGAGTAAATGCAAGTATATGAAAATAGTATTGTAAACGTGCAATGATACTTTCAAAAAATTCCGTATTTCAGTTATTCAAGGCCTACGCAACCGAATCGGTCCTTACTTAGGTTCACCTTAATTTGCATAACAAGAAATAGGAGTTTTCTGAATGAAATTTATGTGACAGCGGCGTAAATAGAGATACTTTATTTGTATAATAAGTCTATAAATAATTATACATGATTATACTTAAGATAGGCATATAATTGAGATATCAATTATTTTAATATTAAGTAGATAAAAATTTATTTCAAAGTAATAATAATATGAAAATAGAAAAATTGGAATAAATATTTATATTTATAAAAAAATAGCCATCATGTACCGAGTAGTCCGATGAACTATCGTCGTTGGGGTTCAGAGAAATGTTTTCACTCACACTCTTTCTTCTATTCCAATAACATGTTCGACGCACTTACTTCATTTTTCGCAATCCACTGTCTTTATTCCGTATTGCAAGAGGTTTTCAACGTCTCTCATTTTGAAGTAGTGTTATGCCTTGCTACAAACCCTTTTACTTTCACCCACACCAATTCTATGGGGTTCAATCTATAGTGATATGGCGGAAGGCGAAGTAACGTTATATTTCGTTTTGAAGCGATTTTGTCGACAACAAATTCCGTAAGAAGAAGTTTATTCAACTTTACAATCTCCAGCTCCTTTTTCAGCATATTTTTGTGAAATGGCTTCTTATTCAAAGTGAGCCAATGAATGATGTAATTTTTTGTGCAAGAAGACGTTGGTATTTTTTCGGATTTTCTTGAATGGTAGCTGGCATTATCCATGACTATAACAGACCCAGGAGGAATAACATCTAGCACTTGCTGCTAAATTAGGAAAAATGTAGCATTTTTTCTGAACCACCAGGAAATTAAAATAGAAAAACAATTGAACGTCGCATTGAAAAGTAATGATATAAACTTTGATTTTTTCTAATGGTACACTCAGTATATTATTGCATTCTTGGGTTCTCCGGAAAATTCTAAATGTTTCATTCATGATGTCCTATATTTACTTGTATATTCCTATTCTTAGTTTTTCATAAGCTATCCAATGACATCAACTTTAACCTCGAATTCCTATGGAATACGCCGAAGAGACTCGGTTTTACAGTTCAATAATGATTTATTACTCTCTCACATTAGGGAACAGAGTATAAATGGAATTCGTTCTGAATTGAGTGAAAGGATGGTAGTCTGCTACACAATAAAAAGGCATTCGTTTCTTCAATAGAAATAAATACCTTCCTTTCACTATAAAATTTTTTTACATTTATGAAATATATTTGATAAGACCCGTTTCATTATCGAATGAGGGTTGCAATAAAAATTTCCTGAACAGTAGATCATTGTTTGTTGAATCATAACACATGGTGCAGTAGTAATTTTCCAGATTCACGATGAGAATTTCAATGCTGAAATATTTTTGAAAATTATATTTTTGTGGAGAGAGAGCTAATTTTGTACAAAAATGCGTAGAGAACTTGGAAAATTATATAGTTCCCAATTAATTAAGCATGATGTTAATTATATTTTTTCTAACCAAGCTTCACTCAAACAAAAATGAATCTTTATATGATTATCAATCATACCTAGTATGAAAGAATCATATGGAAAATATTGAATCATTAATTGATTTATAAAATTTTACATTACTGAAAATATCATGACTAGGCTGATATAAGATTTTTGGTTCTAGATGGAAGATACTCTTGTACAAAATGTCGCAGAAATTACAAATACCAATCCCACTACAACAGTCATAAGAAATATGAATGTGGGAAAGAACCTCAATTCGAATGTTTGAAATGTTCCAGGAAATTCTACCAGAACTTTTTATTGAGACGTCATATGAAAGTAATCGATTGTACGAAGAAAAAAGCCACTTCATATACTCGCATATTCATTCCTATGAACTGAGAACATGGAACTCAATAATTTCCTGAAGTTGCCATCACGAGGACGAAAACGAATCTTCAAACCAATGAGCTTGTATTGTATTGACATTATGTATAAAATATTTCAGGAGTCGAAAAATATTCCACAGTTTTCTTCATTTGCAATTCATTTCAACAACCCATGTGATATTATTGTTTTGAACCATCAAATAATTCATTGAATATATTCACAAATATCTTCATTGACACAACATATTTATCAGAAGAACAGTAAGCGCTGTTATGAGCATGAACATTCTGTAGCCGTAATATTTTGACAGTGAACTTGAAAAATATTTCTATCGGAATGGATAACAACTCTGAATGAAATTTTTTCCCATAAAATAATCTCATAGGATTTTTTCAAATAACGAATAATTTAAAATGGTCAATTCGAAATGAGTTTTGTGGTTCATAATCCTGATCTACTCCCAATTGGTATAATTGGGATTGGGGGATTTGTTTTTAAACATGGCTCAAGGATTCAATATGGTGGACGAGTTTCTGGGATTCACAAAGTTGGATATAATGGATTTTTCATCAAATGATATAATTCGAAATGAGCTTGAGACTAGCAGGTGTATACACTGTCGTTTTTAGAAAGGTTGGGAAAAAAATTGCATGTATACATTTTTCTTTAGTTGAAAAGCTTACCCAGCGAGCACAAAAACATCTGAGATATGTTAAAAGTACGAGATTTGGTGACATTGAACATTCACTGCGATGTTCTGTATATACATGAATAGAACATTTAAAGAACAGACAATGTCCGCTGCAGATGACGATTTTCAGGATGTTCCTAGGATGTCACAAAAAGAACTTGTCCTTAGTTTTTTTGATAGCCTTTTCATAGACACAACATAACATTGCCAGAACATCAAACCGCTGTGAAAAAACATTTCTAGAGATCACTTCCTGAAGCCTTTTGTAATTCATTTGGACATTTGAAGGTGTCCCTTTCTTTTTTTTTCAATTTTTATACCATTAGGAATGCATCCCTCTTTTGGGATGTCTAACATGTAATCTAAATGTAGATTGTTCTTGAAAAAACGAATTAGAATTGAAACTTTTCCATTAATTCATTATGTTAGGATGACAGTGTTGACGTTGAATTTTCTGTTTATAACTTCCAAAGCTTTCATATTTCTTAGGGTACTGAAGTTAAGATTTCATCTCATGAAACAGATTCGATGTGAATATACAAACCACAAATTTTGAAGACAATTGCAATATGATAAGATAGTTTCTCATATATGATTTCAATTGTATCTCTAGGACGGAAGATTTAGTTGAAATAATATTTAGAAAAATATTAATTTTCACAGTGATTCTTCTATTTGAAGAATCAGTATACTGCAGGTCGCATAAGACTCTTCGAACACATTAGAGGTTGTTTTTAATTTTCCAACTCCCCATAATCTGAAAACTAACAAAGTTCCTAATGAAAGAAAATAGGTCGTTGAAGAAAATAGGTCGCGTATTTACCCAACTGCGCGACGCAAAGGAGGGTGTTCATCATGTATGTTTGTTCTTTTTTGGCGCTCTAGAGACCAAACGCGTTGTCCGATTTTGATGACTTATGTTAATCGCATTGTCTTAATCTTGCGAGTGTCACTGAAGACATGCCAGTAATAAAAATTCAATATTGCGATAACCAGACGCCATATCGTGAATAAAGACATGAAAGTAATAATCAAAATTCAATATGGCGACAACCTGGCTCCATATTGTGAATAAAGACATGACAGTAATATTAATTCAATATGGCGACAACCAGACGTCATATTGTGACAAAATTCGAAAGTTGATTTGAAAATAGATGGAAACAAAATGCCCAGAAAATATTGTCAGAAAATAATGTTTCAAGAGGTTAACTAGTTAACTTAATACTGTAAACAATCGCAGTCAAATCATTGTTGACAATAAACTGGCATAGCCTATATAATAAGTACAGATAAATGAATCACAGACTCCCGAGAACAATTGATGGGTTAGTTTGGAGTGGTAACTAAACGGTAGGAGGAAATTGATTATAATTGATCTGACGTATTAAGTAGAAATGAAATGACAGATAGGATAAAAAGGAATTTTGAAATTGTCGACTTTGTTAGTGATCATTTCAGGGAAAGCTGCATCTAATCTGCCTCTATATTTCATTCTGTTTATCATTCCAGGAATGATAACACAGGAGAAATATCATTTGTTGCAAATTTTTAAAAGATTTTCACTTCATCCTTGGAGTTGGTATCGAACATAATGCTGAGTAACCTGTGGGTGTAGCAATGAATAGAAGACATTGTTTGTTGATAAGGGTGGTTGGAGTTGAGAGGGATAAGATGGTTAGTTTTTCTAGGTTTGCGATGGATGGAAAACCCGAGCTTTTTATCGAGTTTTTTTAATTTTTAAATCTAAGAAGTTCAGTTCAATGGTAGTTTTCATTCCCATGGTAAATTGAATATCGGGATGTACGCTGTTGATTGAGTGTAAAATGTTCAGGGCATCTGTGGGTGAAACATATATAGATGGTAATATGTCATCCACATATCTAAACCAAAAAATAACTTTATGAAGGTTGGGTAAGTATTGGATTTCCAAGTCCTCAAGAAATAAATCAGTTAGTATGGGGGATAACAGGTTTCCCATGGCAAGTCCATTGGGTCGACTGTGGAATTTCTTATTAAAAAGAAAAAATGTTAGGATAAGCCGAATTTCAATAGGAAAATAGGATTGTCGATTTTGTTGGTTTCAATGTTGTTCTTCACAAGAATATTTTGAATGATAGGGATAGTTTCAGGTCTAGGAATGTTCGTGAATAGATTGGTGAGATCGAAAAACACCATTGTAAACTGATTTTCAGGATTCAGGGTGGAGATTTAGTTCACCAGGTCAGAGGAACTATCAACTGTGAATTTGGAGTGATGAATCAGCCACTCTTTCAGTAAACTATTCAGGAATTTTGCTAATTTGGATGGAGGTGTATTGTAAAAACTAACTACAGGCTTCATTGGTGTGTTCAGTGCATTGATTTTTGGAAGATCATATAATCTAGGAGTCGACGGGTTATGAAGAACTATTGTTTTAGCAGCAACTTATGAGTCAGTGAATATGGAGAAACAATAGTTTTGATACATTTGAATGATATTTGGAGATTATCAACTTTATTAGTGTTAACTTTGGAATTACATCGTGAAGTAAAGATCTGTAAATAGGGGAAAGATTGGTAAGGGATAGGAGAGTAAGCTTTATTTAATACATCTTTATATTTTATCTTCTTCATTTTGAAGAATCATATCAGGGGAAAAACTATCATTTACCGCCAATTGTTTGATAATTTTAACTTCATCCTCAGAGTTGGTATATGACATAGGGATGCTGAGTTATAGTGAGTGTAGCAGTAAATAGTTGAATTCAAATCTCTTAGCAAAAACCCTTTCAATAAAATAGTAAGAGATCTGAAAACTCCATTAGACAATCATTCATCCTTTTCCACTGACAATAGTTTTTCATAACCCGTCGACTTCTTTTTATATAAGGAGGAAATGCTTTATGTACTTGGGTCTATTGCTGCTTGGGTATGTGAGTCTCTCCTTAGCGGCTTATTAATCAAAAACTACATTTCTTCAGGTTGCGAACGGCGGTGGCGATTAAAATGCGGACAAGACGTATCAGGTGCTTCGTTATGCGTTTCTCATATGACGTTTTTCTCCGAGATAGTCTTCCATGTTGTGGGGCTTCTCAGCATGATAAGTATCTTGTTGCCTGAAGTAAGACGTTCTTTCAGCGACGTTTGCAGCTGGTGTCTGTTATTGTGACATGTTTTGCAGGTGAAAATGGTATGCTCTGCAGTGTCTATTTCATTGTAATAAATGCAGACATTGTCAGCTGTTTGGTTGATATGGTGAGTGTATGCTCGATAGGATCCATACTTCGCAAGAAATTGCGTTAGGAAGTAATTTGTATCTCTGTAGTTGCAGCTGTACCACGTTTGGTATAAACCTTTCTGTCTATTGCGCAACATTTTCTGTGCGATCCCGTCATGTCTCTTTTTTGCTTCCTTCCTTGTCGCCTTCGCTTGTATAGACGAGTGTACTTTCTTTCATCAGTATTTCTATGGAATGGACTCATGTTGCCTCACAGGACGTAGTCCTGTATGCTGCTATGACCCTAAGTAGCACCCTTCTTTAAAATCTGGATAGTATATCCCTGTATTTGTGACTCTCATGACTTCCCCCGACAAGGGCCCCATACTACATGATCCACTGGGTTACTGTATACAGGGTGATTCAAAAGTACTTTGACAAATTCCAGGAGGTGATTTCTCACAATATTCTGATATGAACTGTTCAAATAAATATATGTCCGGAAATACTTTATTTTCATTTTTTTTCAAATAACTTTCGAAATACTGACCTCAATTGAACGAAATGTGGTATTGAGGGTTTTTTTTGAGGTGGCGAAACCGAACCTGATGTTATTTTTGCTCTTACTCGTAAGGGGCGCCACCTACACGTCTTTTTC
This sequence comes from Gonioctena quinquepunctata, assembly GCA_018342105.1. Classification (NCBI taxonomy): domain Eukaryota; kingdom Metazoa; phylum Arthropoda; class Insecta; order Coleoptera; family Chrysomelidae; genus Gonioctena; species Gonioctena quinquepunctata. The sequence goes on from JAFIRS010003532.1 coordinate 56,951, forward strand.
TTTTTTGAAGATTCATAACTTTTTTGAGCACATTTTTCAGTAAAAAAATCAATTCCTCCATGATATCTACGTAAGAAAACTTCCCCTGATACAAGTCGGTATAAGCAACCGTTTTCTAGATATTTGGACTTGAAAATTTCAAGTCGATTATTTGATAATCGATGCGTCTTGAAGTTATTACCATTATTTTGCATTTTTCACAAGAATGCTTAGAAAATGAATTTGATGTTTAAGTAAGTTCTGGTTTTTGTAGGGGGTGCCACCTATTCTATTTATTTTTACTTGTTTGATATAGTTATTTCTGTATCAATGGTGCAAAATCTGTATTTGTTTTAATAAAATTTGCAAGAGATATCAACATTTTATTTCAAGAAATTTTGAATATGTAGAATGAAATAGAATAAAGGAAACTAGATGGTATTCGAATAAAATGTTCAGGGTGTCCATCTTCAGCGAAGATACAGGCATTCAGTCTGTTAGTCATTGAATCTCGTACCCGCTCAAAAATTATTGGTGTGTTTCTTATTCGGTTTCTCAGTCTTCCTCGTTCGCTACTGGAGTTTTATGAACTAGTAACTTCAAATGTCTCCAAGAAAAAAAAATCTAGCGGGTTTAGATCTACACCCCTACCGATTCATTGATTTGGATAGACAGTGTTAAGGAATTCCCTGGCTTCAACGCTCAGGTGGGCCGGAGCCCCATCATGCATAAACCACATGCTAATACGAATTTCTAATGGTACATGCTGAAGTAGTCCCGGCAATTCATTTTCTAAAAAGTCTCTGTAAGTTGCGCCATTCAGTCGTAACGGAAGAAAGAAAGGACCTATCAAGTGATTTTCAATTATTGCCGCCCATACATCTACAGAATATTGATACTGATAATGTCTTTCACTAACTGCGTGCGGATTTTCCAGAGGCCAAACATGGTTTGTTATGAAAGTCTGTGATAGCATTTCGAGGAGAAGTTTGCCTCGTCCGTGAAGGATTTTCAGCCAATTTTCTCAAAAACCACTGACACATAGTAATGCTTTGGGGGAAGTCTCGTGACAAAAGAGCTTGTACCCTTTGAATATGGTATGGATAAAATTGTTGATCGTGGATAATTCTCCAAACTGTGGACTGAGTTAAATTGAGAGCTTTAGCAATTATTCCTGTACTTGTTTCTGGATTCTCCTCGAGTGCGTTCAAAACACCTTCTTCCAATTCTGAGGTTCGGACTGCTCGTGGTCTTCCAATAATATCAGCTGCCCTCTACAAGCTACATGTTTCTGCCAAACGACGGTGGAGACTGGTAAATGTTGGAGCTGAAGGCAGTACTCGATTAGGAAATCATTTCTGGTAAATGCGTCTTGCTTCGCGCGCATTGCCATCCGCAAGGCCATAAACAAAATGCATATCGGCTAAATGAGCATTATTGTTTATATAATCCATTTTTTCAAAATAAGTGTTTTTAAACATACAGAAACATCAACAAAACAACAAAACGTTTAACTGTCACATAATATGTAATTACCAAAACCACTTACTTAAACGTCGAATTCATTTCTTAAGCATTCTTGTGAAAAATGCAAAATAATGGTTAAAACTTCAACACGCATCGTTTATCAAATAATCGATTTGAAATTTTCAAGTCCAAATATCTAGAAAACGGTTGCTAAAGGGAGTTGTAACAGGGGTGGCTTTTTCACGTAGATATGATAGAGAAATAGATTTTTTACTGAAAAATGTGCTTGAAGTACGCTAAAAAAGATATGAATCTTCAAAAAAGAGAAAGACGTGTAGGTGGCGCCCCCTACGAGTAAGAGCAATGATAAAATCAGGTTCGAATTCGACACCTCAAAAACCTCTCAATACCAATTTTGGTTTAATTGAGGTCAGTATTTCGAAAGTTATTTAAAAAAAAACGAAAATAAAAATAAAACTTCAACAACTCCCTGTATCTTGAAAACGAAGCGTTTACGGACATATATTCATTTGTACCATTCATATTTGAATATTGTGAGGAATCACCTCCCGAAATTTGTCAAAGTACTTTTGAATCACCCTGATTAATAGCCGTTTTCTTGTGGACGTCACATCGGTGATGTTTGGTAGAATACCTGCTAAACTCGCCAAACTTTTCGTACCATATTCCTGATGTTCTTTTCTTATCATCCACAAAATTCCCAGGTATTTCAGAGATCTGGTTTGGGTTACTGAGCAGTTACACAATCGGAAGGGTACTCCTTTCCTGTTTCTGGGTCCTTCCAATATTACTGCTTCGGTTTTGTTTTCGGCGATTTTGAAGTCGTTTTTCTCCATCCAAGTGTTTCAATTTTATTTAGGCAGTCATTTGTTTTATTTATTAGTCTTCATCTGTTTTCTGCCTTCACCAGAAGCGATAGGTCATCGGTGTATGCAATGGTCCGGCTCTCTCGAGGTAGAGCCAGATTGAGTCCGAGGTCATAGAGTATGTTCTACAAGGACATATCCTTGTGGAATCTCTTGTTTTATATATGGGGTATCTTTTTGTATCTCTTTCTTTGACTATGTTGATGATTCGGCTCCACTCAGCTGTGTTGAATGAATTCTCAATGTCTATCGCTACAATCATGCACCATTGCGAGTAGTGTTCCTTGTAGGCATAGTCCATTAGACAGGTGATGGCATCAATTTGTTGATCTCCCGATTCGGAAGCCGTACTGCCGGTGTGATAATCCCTGTCTTCCATCTTATTAATTTTCAAGCCTTGTTTTAATGATCGTCATTTTTCCAGGGACATCTACTAGACATATTGTTCCATATTTAGGTGGATCAGTGTGGCTTTTGGTCGTTATAGGGATCAGTATCACCTGGCTCTCTTGCATTACTGCAGACTGTTTGATTTTCCCGCATGCCTTCTGGATTTCTTCTTGGGTAACCACCGGGATATCGTATGTGTTATTATCTGCCTCCCATTTGAGGGAAGAGCGCAGTCAAAATGTTGTATTTTTCGATGGGTTCCATTTTATATGGTGATGCGTTTTTTTTAGGTGTTGTGACACTGTTTTGTATCCTTGACCCGCCTGCTCTTGAATTATACGGTCTTCCTAGAATCCATAAGCTGAACGCACCTGTAGTTAGTTTCTACAATACAGTTCTATCCAAATAAGCAAAATTTCTAAATAATTTTCTAAAAGAGTGACTAAGTTACTTCCCCAAATCCACAGTTTATAATTTCTCTGACCTGGTGAACAAAATCTCCACCCTTACCTCCAAATTAGTTTACTATAGTTTCTTCCGATGTTACCAATCTATTCACGATCATTCCTAGACCTGAAACTATCCCTACCATTCAAAAGTATTCTTATTAAGAACAAAATCGAAACCAACAAAATCGACAATCTTATTTCCTTACTGAAATTCTGCTCATGTCAATCAGAAATTCTACAAACATCTCAATAGACGTGACATGGGCAACCCATCATCCCCCCTACTGGCTGATTTATTTTTCGACAACTTGGAAATCCAATATACTCCCAACCCTCATGAAGTTATTTCGTAGTTTAGATATGTGGGTGACATATCATCATCCATAGATGGTTCAGCCACATATGCCCTGAATATTCTACACTCAATTGAACAGCGGACATCCTACCATTCAATTTACCATGGACAAAGAGACTAACAACGAACTGAACTTTTTAGATTTGAGAATAAAAAAACACGATCAAAAGCTCGAGTTTACCATCCATCGCAAACCTACATAAACTGATCATCTTATCCCTTTCAACTCCAACCACCCGTGCCAACAATAAATGCCATTCATCAATTGCTCCACTTATAGGAGACTCGAAGATTATGTTCAAATCCTCAAACAATTAGCAGAAAATGATGATTTTTCCCCTGATATCATTCCTAAACGATGAATGAAATGAAATCTAAAGACAGATCAAAAACAGCTCACCCTCTGATGTCTTACCAATCTTATCCATCTTTTTACAGATATCTACTTGACGTAGGCCCTATCTCTAATAAAATTGATAAAATCATCACTAACAGATTCGGCAATCTCAAAATATAATTCAATTATGTCAAAACCATCGGTTTTTTTTTTCCAATACCAAAGACTCTATTGATAAATTGATGAAAAGTGGAATCTTTAAATTATCATGTGGAGATTGCTCAACTACATATATTAGAAGAACTATCAGGCATCTGAACGTTCGTATGAAAGGACATTTAGCTAGAGCTAGAAATCTGATTTCGTTTTTATTATTCGATTCAATAATCAAAACTTCCCACCTAAATCCATAGTGAAATATCACATAATATATCCTATTCCAACTGCAAAAGACTGAATAAATATTTCGAAATTTCACGAGAAATGAAATATACACTTGAATTATAATTTCAAACCCATGTTCAAACATTTCTGAAGATCAAACTACTCCCATTTCATTTTCAATCTTTTATCTATGTTGTCAGTTATGTGTCATTTTATCTTATTTTATTTCAACTTGATATTCAGATTGGTTATAATTGATTTCACTCCAACCGTTAAATCAGCACTCCTTCCAACCTAACCCATTCATTTGTTCTATAAAGTCTGTGACTTATTCATCTGTACTTATTTTATAATCAACTCCCGTTTATTTTCTGCAATAATTTTGTATATCTCAAGAGTTTGTATCTCATCCTAATTTGACAGTATGCATTTATTTGATGCACATTCACATTTCATTTTTAATACTTCTTTCATTATTAGTAAAAGCTCTGATGATGGCTAACAGACGAAAGCGCTCAGCTGAACTAAGCTTTTGAAATGAATAATTTCCAAACTTCCTCATGATTCAAAATGACATGTCCAAGATGGCAAGCGGGTTTAGTGATCCAAAGCCCAAATCTTGTGAAATTCGAATGAAAGTGACTTGTAGTTGAAAAGGTTTGAGACGTGATAGATTAATGAATGAATGAGATTCACTTGTTGATTGTTAATAAGAGTGTTTAGTTTTGAAAGAGAATACAATTATGTTTGAAAAAGGGATCGTCTTAAATGATTATTCTTCTTTCGGACTCCATCGTCTTGAAGGATTTGGAAGGTTTTCACGACGTTTCGAATGCTTGTATCTGCAATCGTCTTCAGCTAATATATATATATATATATATATATATATATATATATATATATATATATATATATTTCGAGCAGCAACTCTGAAAAGTCTTACAGAAAATTATGAGTGAAGTGAGGTAACTTGGAACAAGTACTGAACAAGCGGTTTTTTTTTTGGAAACCAAAACCCCCACCATTAATAATTACAAATATTGAAATTAACGTTCAAATCTTTGGAAAAGCTTGAAATCATTTATTATTACTGTCTCTGTTGAGAATGCATTGAACTTGCCTTGCAGTTCTTCATGTGTTCTTGATAATAATAATAATTCTGCCAATGTGGCACAGTTTGTACATATGGAATTGTGAAGTTGATAAATCATAGTCATACAAAATTAATTAATGCTCATCACGAATCATCATATATGAGTTATTTATAAATGAAATAAGATTTCTCTAGGAGGAGTTGCTTTACTCTGTCATGAAATACTTTGTCAGAGTTGATTCGCAGGATGTGTTCTGGTTTCATTATACAAATTTATCCGTTTTTGGGGGTTTTTAACCTGCCACATTTATACAAATCTTCTTCATTCAATTCCGCACAGTGTTTCCCAGTGATTGAACAAATTGAAAATTATTGGATCACTCAACATCCTCATTCTCGTATGGTTTGCCATAACTGTTTACAGGGTGTATTAGCAATGTGTAGGTGGACGATAGCTGCTTCGCTATTAGAGATAGAAAAAAAAATCTCAAATAAAAGATGAAGAGAACAATGGAAGCCATGTTCTCGAAATAACTACCAACATGATGAATGTGAGACTTATCGAAGTTTTTTTTTTGAATGAAACACTTCATATTTTCACTCGATTGAATCCCTTTGCAGAAGTGTTTCTCAAAAATATAAGGTTGTATGGGCTTATACCAGGTGGTTCGGAGGTTATGGTGAGATTTATGTAACAAAATGTGTTCATTCAACGCCCATGATCTCAAAATCAATAATTTTTAATGAGAAAGAAATGTGTCCACCAAGTGTCCTTGAAAATGGTGTAGTTTCATTTCCCATTCATAATTTTATAGAATGGCACTTTTTTTCCCACACAGGGGCAACCAAAATTGGGATCATTTTTATCTCAGTTTATTCAAATGGGGCACTCTATAAATAAGGCCATACCAGAATAGTACACGATATGAACTTGCAGAAAATGTAGTGTTTGCCTACTTGATTTGCATCAGAAATGTAGGTATGTAATTCTTGAGAAAAGTATGAAAAAGTCATCATAAAAGCAATAACGAGTTTTTATTCAATGCAGGAAAAAGAGGTAACAAAATGAACTAAAACAATTCAAAAAAGGATAAATTCACAGCAGATGTGCAAACAATACCCCATTTTGCGCTGTACAAATTAAGTCTATCTATAATTGCTCTTCGAACTTCAATTAGAGTCGATCCTCTAATAGAGAGAAACATTCTTCGAATTCTATTCTTCATGTAATTTAGTCGTCGGTTTCTTGTGGTTGACCTTTAACTTATCCCCAGGGATAGAAATCAAGGGGAGCGAGGACTGGACCTTGTTGCCCCTCCAGAAATGGACCATTTGCAATGTTCCTTGTACTCATGTGAAGTATCTCAAAAGTTTACGACATCATCGCTAATTTTTATTCTCTTTTAGTTTTTGTTTACTTCTCGTATTCTACACTTCCTACAAATCTCTGCTTCCGAAAACTCTCGGGTCGTATATTCCATATCGAACTGCATACATTCTATGGCTAAAAGCAGCTTCTGTAACATCTACCCGGAATGTATATCATATTATCATATATATCATATCGCCATTGGAACATTTGAATGTTATAGGAATTGTAAACAAACTTGACATTTAATCATTGAAGAGGTGAATTTATAGTTGAAATATATTTTTTTTCGCTTTAAAATGAAATTATCCACCAAAGAAATGATAAACATTATCTACATTTTGGGTGACAGTGATAAAAATTGTTAAGTAGCCAGTAGAATGTATGCAATCCGATATACTGATTCAAGGTCTATACAACCAGAGAGTTTCGGTGGGTTGAAGAAAGATTTTGAGGAAACAGGCAGTGTCAAGCACAAAAAAAGACAAGTAGTGGAAGAAATTGCAACAAATGAAGACAATTTATTGCGGTGATCTTTCAACAGTTGAGAATCCTCATGTAAGTACGAGGGAAATTGCAAGAGAGCAAGAGAGCATACTTCCTGAACAGAATATTGAACTATGAAAGAAATTACGATTCCAAATAATGAAAATTATTGATTTTGAGATATTTGCTATTGATTGAATCTATTTTGTGTAATACGTCCCATAACTTGCGAACCACCTGGTAGAAACCCATACAACCCTATATTTTTGAGAAATACTCCTCCAAAGGTATTCAATCTAGTAAAAATATATAAGGTGTTTCATAAAAAAAAACATGATTTTGATAAGTAACACCCTGTATGTTGGTAATTATTTTTGGAACACATCTTTCATCTTTCTCCAGTACTTTTATTCGAGACATTTCTCCTCATCTCAAGTAAGGAAGCAGCTAGTGTCCACCCACGCATCTTTGATACATAATAAATATTTAATGAACAATTCAACAATAAGAAATGAAATTGCAATAACTACAGTAGATTCATTCAATGTTATCACGACATTCTATATTCCTTGCATGGCAAGAGTTTTTCTTCATTCTTTAACATTCATTCGTTTTAGGTCCAAGTTTCAAATGCGCATGTGGCAAGGAGTATTTCAAAAAGTGTTCTCTGAATCACCATAAAAATTATTACTGTGGTAAAGAGAAAGGGTTTCTTTGCCCTATAGAAAATTGTAACTATAAGTCCAACCTGAAAACGAATTGGAAACGCCATATAGCGACACATACTGCAGAAAGGAAGTAACCCCAAAGACTGAAGAGTGTTGCAAAGTAGAACTGATAATGTATATCTTCCAATAAATGGAATATTATCAGTATTTTTATCATTTGTTATTATAGATTTGTTTTAACAACAAATCATTTCTTTTCAAGACCTCGAAGAGTTCTTTCTATACCATGTTTGTCCCATATTTTTTTGCTCAGCAAATGACTCAGTTATGCGTTGCAAAGAATAATTGTTAAGAAAAGGGCATATATCAATCCAAATCAAATTTATATCAGATACAGTTTCCACCTCATATGTGGTACCCTTTACATCGTTAAACGTATAAATCATCGTTAAAAAAAAAAAGGTGTTTTTTTTCGAAATCCAGCAAAACAATTACGTAAAAGTATACAATATATATCACCTGCACGTCACCTTTTATTTTTAATCTTCATGAGTATCTCCTCACAAAAACCAAAAATTGATACTGAATTTCTGTAAGGAGATATAAAAATTGATATTCTCGATTTAAATAATGAATGCAAAGAATAATACTTGAATTTACTCAGTGAAATGGGCTATGTCTGAACAATCAATTGATATACGAGAGTTTTCAAAAATAGCAAACCTTGTAAAGATCGCATATTCGTGAAAAGTGTAATATTTCAAGATCTTCTCTTTCGAATCATTTTAGAAATTAATGTTACAGATCATTTGCCTTGCATACTACGAATCAGTAACTTTTCCGAACATTCCAGAGATCGTATAATTGATCAAAAATCTAGATCTAGAGTCACAACTGAAAAATTAGACTTGGAATTGTGTTTATAACGTACCGAACTAAGATATTTCCACTAAAAATTTCATTGCAAAAATACAGGAAAAAATTGACAAACAGGAAAAAAATATCGATGGTATATTTTCAGAAGAATTGTGATAACACGAGGTCTCATAGAATCTGTGATCACCAAAAATGAAATGTATGAATTCAGCAGAAAAATCCAGTTGATCTGATAAAAATAATGTTTCATAAAGTTATAATAATAAACTTGAAGAACTCATTCAATAAACTAAAACTACATACTATAGACTGTTCCTCATGAGGTAACTAATAAAAACAATCCAGGTCGGAAAATTAAACAAATACAAACAGCAAGTGGCAGTATGATAAAAGAATCCCAAGAAATTGCTGAGTATTAGTACTGAAGGTAATAGACTAGCCAAAAAGAGAATCGTAATTATAATGGCCCCAAAACAATCGTTAACAACTCAATTTATATTTCTGAAACCGATGAAATCGAAGTTGGAGAAATCATTGAGAATCTGGAATTCAAAAAATCTCCTGGACCAGATTGACTGAAAGCTGAAACTATCAAAATAATTGAAGAATACATTATTCTTTCGCTAAAATTTATAATTATCAAAGCCATTAGATCAGGAAAATTTGCCACGGCCTTCAAGAATACTGTGATAAAACCTGTATACGAATCCGGCGGTAAGAAAACCGTTGACAACTACAGACCGATTTCACTTAAACGCACCCTTATCAAAGTTAAAAAAACCTTAAAAAATGGATAAATAATTTCGAAACTATTTATTACCTTTCGTACACGCAGTTTGGTATCAGATAGTCTAAGTCAACAGAGAACGCTCTCAAATGAACGAATTTTTAGATGAAAGTAAAACCTTGTTATGCATCTGGGAAATATCAGTTTTCGGGGATTTTCTCATGACCTAATGAAAAGTTACCTGATCATTTATATCAACGATCTCTCCAAAATCGATATTGCTGACGACAAGCGGTACTTTACAATTCGGATACTTGATCCCAACTGAAAAATATTCCTAGTTGATCAAGATATACCACGAGTATTCGAATGGTTTAACAGCAAATCTCTAACCATAAACTCAGATAAAACATTTTTCATGTCTTTCTTGTATTTCCATATGTTGCATTAAGATCTAATTTCTCGAACTCAAGTACTGAAACAACTATGAGAGGATAAATAAAATATTTTGGAGCATTATTGACTGTCTATAAGATGAACCTTCCACATAGAACATATAGTGAAACAAGTGAGATCCCTTATATTCATGTTCAAATTTTACAAGAAATAAATTGATATAGAACATCTGGTAATACTATACAATACACTTGTTCAACCACATCTGATATATGGTATTCTAGTTGGGGGGGAGTTACAAAAAATATTTGAAAAAATTAGAAGTGACGCAAAAATGTATTTTAATTAATCGATACCATATACGACGAAACCAAAATATTTGACATAAGACAATGATTTTTCCAAAGTATCGTTATCAACATTCCAAAGACAAAAATAGTTCCAAACAAATAACCCTCGAATACAATACAAGACATAAAACTGAAACAACAGCAATTCCAATAGTGAAAAAACTATTGCACAATGATATTTCAGCTACCTCCTACCTCAGTCCCATAGTGTATGCAGAAATCCCCTTGGATATCACACAGCTACACTCTCTCGGATTATTTGAGAAAAAAATCAAATTCTGGCTTTATTCAACAACTGGATCGGAAATTTATTCAAGAGAAAAAATGATGAAAACATTTCATTGATCTGATGATAATGATTATGAAACTATTCATTGAATGAATATCGAAGTTGCACACATTTTCAATGTATTGTAGTATATGATTGTAAATTCTGACTATTTCACCCAAGAACAGGGATTTATACTTTTGTGGGCTACCTATATTTACCAATACTGAACTGTTATATATTAACAAATATTGTGAATCAATTCAATGTTATATTATGTAAACCTATATGTATTTCGACTCACATTACTCAAAATGTATCTAGACATTTTTTATTTATGAATTTCCGTTCAATTCTCGTTTTCTTGTGGTGAATATATTATTATTGTTAATACCAAAATGTATATGTATCAAATACTAGGAACAGTGCTGTGTGCAAAAAAAGTGTGAAACAACATAAACTCGTAAACGTAAACGTAACAAATAAGGTTACAGTGACTTCACTATTGAGACAACGCAATGGGGGGTAGAGAGGGAGAAAACATCAGTGACACGAATTGCTGTGGCAGCATAAGCTATGGTGAATACCCGCCAGTGTCATGACATGTAGCGGTTGAAAGGTTGTTAGGTTAATAAGTGGAAAGTGTAGTTCATTCAATTCTGCAACATTTTCCTGTTATCCCAGGGGGTAAGTACTTTTCAGTAGCGAAAAAAATATATAAAATTTTATCAAATTCATGAAAAATTAGACCTAAAATGGTATCCAAATACTTTCACATAAGTACAAAGAACGTGCAGCAATGGGTAAAACAAATTTAACTTGTTTTTTTTTGTATTCATTTAATTTTCATCAAGAAACTCCATTTCGGTTCTTATTGCAGGTTTTTCAGACAATATTTTGGATATTTTAGAATTTAATTTTCGGAACTCTCTGTCCGGATACAAAAGCGACAAGCTTTTGAATCTATAACTCACGGAATAACAACCTACGTTACACATCCAGCAATCATTTTTAACTTTTTAGCGCATTTTTATTCAAATGCTTGTCTTTGAAAATATGTTTTACTAATTATTTTATTTTCTGGTTCTTAGAAAGTTCATCTCAATCTATGCATTTTTATTAAAGCATCGTTATGATGAGGACTTTTTCCTGTAAGTTCTGAGCTATCTAGTTCTTCGACAAAATTCATAATCTTCGACCCCAGAAACCCCGACATACCAATTTTTAACAGAAACTGTCCATAATCACAAAACTCGGGAAACATTTTGGAGCCGCCTTGAATTCATGAAATTCGATAATAAATTCATAATTTCCGACCCCAAAAATCTTCACATATTAATTTTGAATAGAATCGGACCATGATCACAGGGACCGTCCTTCATATTGGAGCCACCATTCTGAATTGTGAATTTTGACATACAATTCATAATGTCCGACCCCAAAAACCCCCATTCACCAATTTTGAATTGAATCGGACCATATTCACATAGATCTTCGGCCATCTTAGAGCCGCCATTTTGATTTTTTGACAAAAAATTCATAATCATCGACCCGAACCCTCCTCCACCCATTCAAATTTCAGATAATAAATTCATAATCTCCGAATCCAAGAACCTCTATATATTAATTTTGACTAGAATCGGACCATAATCACAGAATACGAGTGTCATCTTGGAGCCGCCATTTTGATTTCATGAATTTTGACAAAAAAATCATCATTTTCGACCCCAAAAACCCCCACCTACCGATTGTGAATCGAATCGGAACATAATTTCAAAACACGTACGCCATCAAGGATCTTGAATTCGTGAATTTTGATAACAATTCATAATCTCCGATCCCGAAAACACCTACATACCAATTTGAATAGAAATCGGATCAGAATCACAAAACTCATCCGCCATCTTGAAATTATAATTTTGATAAAAAAGTCATGATCTCCGACCCCGAAAATTTCCACATATCTATTTTGAAGAGAATAGGACCCCAATCACAGAGATCGTCTGCCATCTTGAATCCTTCATTTTGATTTAATGAATTTTGGCAAAAAGTGGACCATGTTCTACTCCGAAAACACCCACAGACTGATTTTGAATAAAATCATACCATAATTACAAAACTCGTTCTTCACCTTGGAGCCACCATCTTGAATTTGTGAATTTTGACATACAATTAATAATCTCCGACCCCAAAAACCCTCATTCTCCAATTTTGAATAGAATCAGTCCATATTCACACAGATCGTCGGCCATCTTAGAGCCACCATTTTGATTTTATGAATTTTGTCAAAAAATTTATAATCTTCGACTCCGAAAACCTCCCACATTTCAATTTTGAATCGAATTGGACACAAATCTCGTCCGCCATCTTGTAGCCTCCATATTTTTTTCTAACCAAAATTCCATAATGTATTTCACGGGAGCTATGAACACCTGCCAAATTTCAATTTAATCGAACAACTAGAAGTGGGTCAAATTTAACTTGTAAGATTTGATTATACACAATGGGAAAGGTGAAACTAAATAAAAGCTTGTAATAATAAGGTTTTGTAGAAGAATCCTCCCCAAAACCTCCGAAAAATACCAAAAAATGGGAACTTTCCATCCAAAAAGTTAGCTCTGCCCCTTGGCCTGCTCACTATGAAGTGAAGGGTATTATTTGAACAAATATTTCACCCGCATTAACGAAGCCAACGAAGTAAATTCAAAACAGTGCTGAGTAAATACTTATATGTTTCTACTAAACATTCTAGATAGGGGAGCCGAACGAAAAAGCAGATGTCTGCGAAAGTTTTTTTCGATGAGGCAATAATGGTTCAAGTTTCCCAAGAACGATTTTTGGCCAATGAAAAACATAAAGCCCATCTGATTTCTATGCTCACAAAAAATTCGAACAGGCTGCTTCTACTGTTAAGCAGGCTGAAGAAGATGCTAATGTTTTAATTGTCAACACAGAGATTTTGTTCTGCTCATCATTCGACGCTGTTTTTATCGCGAAGGAAGACGTCAATCCTTCAGTTCTGCTGACAGCATTAGGATCATTCAAAACCAACATCTACTTTCGCAAATCGGGGGGAACCAAAACTGTTCAAAGGGTGTTTCTCGTGAATAGTTTGAAAGTAGTTACGTTGTGCCTCAGCAGTTGTGTGGTTCGTAAAGCACCTTGTAGCCTTTTGAAACCAATTTTGTATTGAATAACTCTTCTTCGAAGTTCACCTTTCACACAATCAAAGATATACTTCACTCAATGCTCTGATGAAAAACGAAAATGCAGGTTACAAGTGACAAAAATGGAATAGGTAGTCAAAACACGTATCTCAGATAATTTACAACAATATACAAATAATAAAAGGTATTGTAATTCTCTCGTTGACCTTCGGTTCGAAAGATAATTTACGGTGGAAGCTTGATCAGCGGAGATAAACTTCGGTAGAAACTTTGGTCTGCCATTTGTCTAGTCGCCATGAGGTCTGGGTGGCAGGGCTGGACTCAGGAACGTAACTAACTGAATGAAGCAGCCTTAAACATCCTGTTTTCACTTGTGGTTACCGACTAGGACCGCCAAAAAGAAAAAAATAACTGAAATATTATCGGGGACAAAAAATACGGAATAAGAGCGTACTGATAAATTGAAACAACTGTGAAAAAGGCCTACTGGGTATACCACATTCGAAAAAAATGAAATGAGTTGACTATGAGTTCACAAAATTATAATTATATAGTAAATAGCTACAAATGATCAGGTTTTTTCTCGGGTTCCGGAACTGAATAACATATAAAAAAATCGTTACTACTCTACTTTTTGCAGGGCAAAAACCCCCACTGACTGGACTGAATTTTTCTCGGTACAAAATTGTATTCAACGACGGCCAACTTTAGCAATGTGATGGCTCAGTTATTTACATTGAAAATTAATTAAATCATGAGAGTTTCATTGCCAATCTGGAAAACAAAAAAAGAACTTACAAAAATGACACATAATGATAAATTAATTCAAATATTCCCAATTTACTGATGACCGTCAGTAAACAACTAATATTTCAACAATGAATTTTTCAAATGAAAGAAGTTGAGATTCGGATCTAGATATTTTTGTAGGAGACCTGAATTTCAACATATTGAATGAAAAATATGAGCTGGAAAACGATTTTCACAGGGAAGTGTCGGAATCGTGCCTCGATAATATTTTTGTCGAACATAATTTCATCTTCCAATCAAGAGTGTTACATATGCATATTACTGACCAATAATTACCTCATAGCATTTCAAGTGTTTTTGTCCCCAGAACTAGTGAATGACTCCTCTCAATTGAATAAATGCATAACAAATCCACATTGATTACGAAAATTTAAAAAATAATTCGAAAAATATCCGGGTTAATCAGCTATGGATAGTAGGAATGAATCACTCTCAACATAAACGTAGTCCTTGGATATCAAACTCACTTTCGACCTCAATTAATTTAAAATACTCCATTTATGAAACATATAAAAACAATCCAAATAATCCATAGCTGTCAAGAAAAAAGTAGAAACCTATTGAATAAACTCATAAAAGGGATTAAAATTAACTGCTATGAAAATATAATTGATAAAAATCAAAATTGTTCGAGAAAAACTTGCTTCAAAAATCGAACAATCCTCAAAGCAATTCGAGCAACGAGTCCTACTGGATGAGATGAAGTTCGAGCCTCCAACAGCTAATGAGGTTGTACACATAATCAAAGACTTGAAACCACATGGAGCTTCAGGATTGGATAACATCCAATGAACAGTTTCTAAACAATTTCGTTTTGAGCTTTCAGGAACTTTTTTACATGTTTTATCGATTATAAATGGCATTTCTCTTCGAGCTCTGAGAATTTCAGAAATTAAACCTCTCTTCAAATCTAGAGACCCATTTTCATCCTTTCTAGTTAACAAAAATCAAACTAAAAAACGCATTGTTTCATATATTGAAAAATATAATGTGACCGTTGAGGGGCAATATGGTTTCCTAGAAGGCAGATCGACACAATAGGCTATCCCATTCAATTCCACTAAATATGAGGATATTGATAATAAGAAAACGGCTATGTGTGTCTTCGTTAATCTAGCCAAAGCCTTGGATACTGTATACCATTAACGAATGCTTGCGAAATCTGGTATTCAGAAGAACTTAACTTAATGAATTAATGAATAGCTATTTTACAGAAAGGATACAGTGCACTGATATCGATTCTGTGGTGAGTAAAGTTGAAGATGTAACGTACGGTGTTCCACAAAGAACCGTGTTAGGACATCTTCTCTTCACAATTCTTTGGAATCACATGATTCAAACTCTTTGAAATAAACTCATTTGGAAATGTAGTCAGATATGGTGATGATCAGGTGTGTTTTTATTCGAGTGATAATTGTGGTGAGTTGAAACTGAAGAGAGAAAGAGATTTCAAAAACTTTGCTGACGTTTTCTCAAATAGAAACTTATGTTCATTCGGTATGGAACTGAATTTCTGCCGCTTTTTTCATATGAAAAATATTCAAAAGGAATTGTCAATAACAGGTGACTTAAAAATAAAATCCACTAAAATAAAATATCGTGGCTTTATGTTTGAGGCTAAGCTTTGATGGGAACTCATATAAACTACATTGTGGAAGCCTGCCTGCCACTGATGAATAGAAAGAATCTCAAATAGAAAGGCACAAACTCAATTTTATGTATAAAACGAACTTGTAACTGAAGTGTCTGTCTGGGAGACAAAATATGAGCTTTTGTTACTTCACTGTTGGCAACCATTAGGAAAATTGTTCGCGAGAATAATCATGAATTTGATAAAGATTTGACACTGTCTTAGATATAAAGAATTATTTTGGAGATAAAAGCCGTACTATATATGAGGTCAATGAATCTCATCAGAAGTCTCAGAACTAATGGAGTCTTGGCGAAAGAGAATCCATAAAAATTGAGTTTTCATGGTATTTATCAAAAACACTTGAAATTTGTTGACCATTTCAACCGTCTGCGATGAATACTTAATTTGTACAGACGACTATTAAAATCAATACGCACGTAAATGAAGGAGCCGTGACCCCAATTATGCTGGGAACTTTCGATGAAAGCGTTATTGATTTACTCTATTCAGAGTTCAATTGAATAAATTCAGTTTGTGATAGTCAGTAATCAGCATCATAAAAATAAGTTCATTATATTTCGACGGTAGTGCGCTATAATAAAGGTAGAAAATGAATCTGAACAGCATGGCTCGTTTAAACATATCAGATAACTTCGAACTACTGCAAATTAAAATAAATACCAAAATGACTTCATCCCAGTAATGCTAAAAGAATTTTCTCAGAACTTCAGTGCGAATAATGAATAAAATAACGCTAACCAATAGTACCAAGCTACAGACAGACAGCTTTCAACAGGGTTTCAACAAAATCAACAAGTAAGGTTATATTGAATTTCAACTTTTGGTTTGCCTGAGGGCATATATTTTGGCTTTGAAATGGAAAAGCAAAACACAAAATTCTAGCAAAAAATCTTATTGAATGATCAATAATTCTGTGTTTTGTATAATGTGGGATCTACTGCTCTCCTCAACCACGACTGTATGGATGCTTCAGTTTCATCCCGATCACTGAATACTTTGGTCATTCCAATGGCACCTGGAACAATAATGAACATTTATAAATTATGAAATAAGAACAGTTTTCTCCAAATACAAAAACTTTGTTTTCTCTTCTTCTAAAAACATTTTTTCACAAAAACATATCACTTATTATTATTTCATCGAATTGCTTCCTTTTGAAAAGTCGGATCATCATTCTCACATTTTATGGTACGGAAATCGGTGAAAAGAGAGCTTCACCATCAACAACCGCTCAATGAGATAGCATATAAAGGAGAAAAATGAGGAATGTCATTATCTTTGTTCATCACTCGCATGGAAATTTTTTAACAAAAACTATATAGTTATTCATATCATAATATTCTAGAAATTTGAACACTTATGTTATCTAGAATGTTTTTTCACTTAATATTATATACTGCCTCTCTTAGAAAAACTTTGATGCAACTTATTGAAAAAAATCAACATTCATATACTAATATGGGACATCTTGAAGGCGTCAATTCATGTACGTCCCCAAGACGTCCATTCGTACGTTTTAGAAACGTCCATTTTATGCCTCTCGACGTTCAGGCATTAATAAGGGTCATAAATTGGACGTTTTTAGGTCGCCCAGTGCTGTTTGGGTAGATATTTGGAAAATTAAAGTTTTTATAACTCTATGTCTTGTCAGTGATTACTCAACAATCCTATTCACCTCCAGTGATGCTTATCGGCGAATACAGACATGTACAAACTGGTATATCGTTATACTGTTTCAGTTCGTTGCTGTTATTTTCTAGAAACCTACAAAACTGGAAATTGCAACTGAAAATACTAAAGGATAATAACATAAATCATTCATCGCATATTTTTTATTCGTTTTCATTTTGATTTATTGTTGACAAACTTTGGTGACATTTCTGGTACCCAAGTATATTTTTTGTTCAGTTCAGACGGATTCGTTCAGATTGATGAAGATCTATGAAATTTTCAGATTCATTTTTATTTTCAGCCTACCCATATGAGTGTGATGTCTGTCATAGGAGTTACAAATATAAGACAAGCCTCAATCAACATAAAAAATACGAATGCATCGATAAGACCTCACGTTTTTGTTGCTCAATTGATGGTTGCCAATATAAGAGTACAGTGAAGAGCAATGTGAAAAAGCATATTTTTCGCAAACATAAGGATTCCAATATACCAAGTGATCAAGCGATAGTATTAGTGGTAGAATAACTAATCTGTTTGAAAAAGATTTCAATCAATGAAGTGAACCAGAATGGAAAAAATTTCAAGAAAACCCCAACCAAATTATTAAATAGCACACAAATGGTTTCACGTTGTTCAATGTTACTTCATTCAATATTCTACAATATGATGAGAACTGTACAATCAGCCCTGAAATCATCGTAAATAAATAAAATGAAAGATATCAGTGAATTTGTATGGAAATATGAACAGGGTGTTCATTGAATCAGATGTAGTTCAATGTCCAGCATGACTTCAGCCGAGAAAGTAGTTGTTTTCTGTTAGATAGTCACAAAGAATAACTCCATTTTCATGGTATATTTTTCAATTCACAGAAAAATAACTCTATTCAATATTCGATTGATAATGTTTCTCTTCTCTATATCAGTTAACTTACATTGCTGTCATGACCTCTTTTCGTTTTGTGAAAATCAGATAGTTCTCTATGGAGATTATTGAAAGAATCCCACTATGGCCCATGTTCATACCAGCTGGTCTAGTATTCTCATGCTGGTGATGGACAGAGAAGGGTTGATTTCACGTAGAATAAACATACATGCCTCTGAACTTTAAATTGGAGAAATAAAGCCTGTTTAAAAATGTTGTTATAAAGTATGAGGCCAGCCCTAAAATATGAGAACTGCCCTGGTCAATTTTTCATTTATTCTTTGTGTAACAGAAACAAGATTTGCATAGCTGACAATGAATTATTTTTTATGAGACGAACGTTATGGTGTGTTTTCGACTTGATTATGCAATATACTTTGATTAAATAATAATAATAATAATAATAATAATCATTTATTTTCCATAAGATAATTTACAAAATTATATAGGAATAGTCATGTTGATGAAGACAAAACTATCAAGAGAAAAATTCTCCCACACTATAGAAACATTTTTCTTGTAAAAAGGATCTAAGTCTACTTTTGAACACAGGAATATTATTACTGTATTTGATCAAATCTGGTAAATGATTGAACATTTTAGGGCCAAGATAGTTTGGGGAGTCGGAAGTTATTTTGAATCTTGCGTATGGAACATGTAACAATTCTCGGTTCCTTGTGTTCAAATTATGAATATTGGCATTCAGTAAAAAATTGTTTTTGTTCTGGAATACATATACACATATTCCATATATGAGAATATAAGGCAATTGCAGAATATGGTATTGGATAAATATTGCTCTACATGAGAACGTGTTTGCCACCCTAGCTATACTTCGAACAATACGTTTCTGTGCAATAAACACATTTTTAGACATTGAAAAGAGGCCCCAGAGACTCACGCCGTACCTCAGTCTAGAGTCCACCTGAGCATGGTACAAACTTAGCAATTGATCCATTTCCAGTACAAAACGCAGATTCACAAAGAGGTATATCAAGGAGTTCAATTTTGAAATTAGTTGTTTATAGTGAGCTTTCCAGTCCAGAAACTGATCGAAATGAACACCTAAAAATTTTATAGGATCAAGGCTGTTCTCGAAGGTGTAATCTTTAAAATCAAACTGTAGTCGAGGAATGATGTTCTGGCGATGGTGAAATTGAATAATTTGGGTTTTATTGGCATTGAAAAATAGATCATTGTTATTGAAATATTCGGATGCTAAGGCAATCGAATTGCTACATTCCTCAGCCATGGAATGGGAGCCAGAAGCTGACACAATCAAAGAGAAATCATCTGCATAGGCAGTGTGGTTTATTCCTCCCAGAACAGTTTCGATTTGGTTCACGTATGATATAAATAAAATGGGACCCAAAATAGATCCTTGTGGGACACCCATATTGGTAGAAACCGACTCTGAGTCAATCTTTGATGTTCTTCCGTTGTTACAATACTGTAAGGAGACATATTGTTCCCGACTTTTTAAGAAAGAAGAGATCCAATTCAAGGAGACCCCTCTAACACCATAATTCTCGAGAGTTGACAGGAGTTTGGTGTGATTGACACAGTCGAATGCCCTGCTCAAATCGCAAAATATTGAAGGAGGACACTCGCCTGCCTCAATCAAATTAATGATTGAATTAAACAATGATACTAGAGCCGTAGTGGTAGATTTTTTTGTCCGAAATCCATGTTGATTTTTACTCAGGATGTCATTTCCATCAATAAAATTCATGAGTCTATCCAGAAAGGCGTATTCAAATATCTTAGAGAGGGAGTACGAGACAGTCACTGGCCTGTAATTGTTCATTAACTTCAGATTAAGCATTGCCAAAGCGATTTTATCACGGGTTCATGATTTTATATAAAGATTTCTCCTCAGAATTTCTTGAAAGATTAGTTAACTACACAAATGAACAATTGCTGCATAAAATAAAACCAAACTCAGAGTGGAAGCTAAGTTAGCTGCACAATTTAGTTTTCAAGTTATATTTTTCAAGGGAAATATAACCCTCTGTATGGTTTACTCCAATACTTACTGCTACTACTTTGTAAGGACGAAATGATAAGCACAACAACATGGTTTCGCAATTTGAATTCTATAAAAAAAATTTGGAAACAAACATAATCGAAATGTTGTAGAAATCTTCAGTAATATCATCATCATATTACCTACGGTATTGTTGCTTGGGGAGGTTGTAAGGATGAATCTGTTACATTTCTTATTTTTGAGTTATTGTTTCGAATATATATATATATATATATATATATATATATATATATATATATATTTATATATATATATATATATATATATATGGCCACTTTTTTAATGGGATTGTATTGGTAACTTTTAAACCATAAGAGTTAGAAGGTCGGTCAAATGGAGAAAAAGTTGCATTCATAGAAGCATCGTCAAGCAGTTCAAACAAATCAAGATTATCTGGGCTGGTTATTGAGATAATATAAGAAAAGTAAATTATGTCATTTTGATTTTTCTTTTTTTCCACTTTATTTCGAATATTATCAAAAAATGTCATGAGAGTTTTCTATTCGACAGTAAATTATTCTCATTTTGACATAATCAGATTCCATATCCAACGTTTCGTACGCTCTGGGCCACCCTCAACCTATTTTTTTTCAATACGGACCTGCATATTTTATGACACTTTTCAAAATAACTTTTAACGCTTAATTCAACGATATATCATACAATGTCATTCAAAGTTGATTTTCAGATGATTTTGACCCTTATCCAAATTTCTTTGGGTCGGATCTGTACTACATTAAGGTACCTTTAGTTTAATTAACAACATGCAATACATTTCGATAAGAAAATCAACTTACTCATCTTCAACTGAATGGAACGTAACAGAATCAAAACAAGAAACAAGTAATAATTATTTACAAATGTCAAGAGGTGAAAAACCTAATTCATAATAATTAAACCAAACTATCATTTAATGAAAGAAAAATCAAATAATTATTCGAAAGTAAATGATGAACATTAATGGAGTAAGTGTTCGAAATGTCCACCATTTTGTAAAATGCAATTTGCGGTTCTGGAACCCATACTTCTTATACATTTGCTTATTTCGTCTCCTTGAGAATGTATTGGAAGGTAACATTCTCAATCATCTCGCGAAGAATCTCTGTTGTCGGGTTCGTAGTATCATAAATTTTATTTTTGAGATATCCCCACAAATAAAAATCCAGCGGATTCAAATCCGGAGATCTGGCAGGCCATGCTACTGGACCTCTTGTTCCAATCCATGAATCGGGAAAAGCTTGATTTAGATAGTCTGTGACTATTCTTGAGTTGTGTGGACCACATCCGTCTTGTTGAAACCATGGACTATTACGCCGATACCGTATAGGAAGATCATCCAACATTTCTTCTATAATTTCTACATATTTTGCTTCGGTTAGGTTGCCGTCAATAAAATAGGGTCCCAGTAATTTATTATTCAACAATCCGCACCATATGTTCAAAGAAAAACGATATTGATGTCTAACTTCATAAATTAAGTGAGGATTTTCTGTAGCATAAAAATGTTTGTTCCTTCGATTGAACATCCCAGAATTTGTGAATGTCGTTTCGTCTCCCCAAATGATATTGTGCGCAAAATTGTTGTTATTCCGCACCTTCCGTTGAAACCAATTACAGAATTGCAACCTCCCCTCAGGATCATTGCGATATAGTCTTTGCACGGCTTGGTATTTATAGTCATGGTATCCGTGTCTCTTGAGTATTTTATTAACAGCACTTTTTGATAATTGCATTCACTGGCCATAGTTCTCGATCCTATTCCTGGATTCATTCGAATTTGGGCCAGAACATTGATGTCATTGATAGGCTCGTTTCGTCGAACATACTCTAGGTTCGATGAATGAATTATGTGCAAGTAACGTTGTAGATAAACGTCGAAACATTTTAATATTTGGTGTTGTTCTTTCAGGATATAATTCTCCATACCTTTGTTGTGCTTTGAACGAATTTCTATCTAGTTTTATGTACACTTCGTACATATCTCTCTTCTCTTCATTTGTGTATCTCACCATATCGAATAAGTTAAATTGAAATTACTCAGAAAAGTATTCAATGACAAGTTCTTGTGACACAATAATAAACGAAGTGACAAATAATATGACATTTGTTGTTATGTTCTTTTTTATCCACGGCCTACTACTTGAAAATAATACATTCAATAAACCTAGAGTTGTGTGTATGTAAGAAAAAACAAGTCTATCAACGATATCAATGTTCTGACCCAAATTCAATTGAACCCAGAAAAAAAATCGAGAACTGTGGCCAGTGAATGCATTTTATCAAAAACTGCTGTTAATAAAATAGTCAATAGACGCGAATACAATGATTTTAAATTTGAATACCAAGCCTTGCAAAAATTATATCGTAATGATCTCCTAATGAAGTTCGATTCTGTGATTTGTTTCAACGGAACAAATTACAAATCCAACAATAATGATTCCTCGCGAGAAGATTGAGAATGTATTGGAAGGTATTCAGAAAGACGAAATAAGCAAATGTATAAGAAGTATGGGTTCCAGAACCGCAAAGTGCATTTTACAAAATGGTGGACATTCCGAACACTTACTTCATTGATGTTCATCATTTACTTTCGAATATTCGTTTGATTTTTCTTTCATTAAATGATAGTTTCGTTTAATTATTATGAATTAGGTTTTTCACATCTTGAAATTTGTAAATAATTATGACTTGTTTCTTGCTTTGATTCTGTTACGTTCCATTCAGTTGAAGATGAGTAAGTTGATTTCCTTATCGAAATGTATTGCTTGTTGTTAATTAAACCAAAGGTACCTGAATGTAATACAGATCCGACCCAAAGAAATTTGGATAAGGGTCAAAATCACCTGAAAATCACCTTTGAATGACATTGTATGATATATCGTTGAATTCAACGTTGAAAGTTATTTCGAAAAATGTCATAAAATATGCAGGTCCGTATTGAAAAAATGAGGTTGAGGGTGGCCCAGAGCGTACGGAACGTTGGATACGAAATCTGATTATGTCAAAATGAGGATAATTCACTGTCGAATAAAAAACTACCGTGACATTTTTTGATAATATTCGAAATAAAGTGGGAAAAAAAGCAAAATCAAAATGAAAGAATTTACTTTTCTTATGATATCTCAATAACCGGCCCTGATAATCTCGATTTATTTGAACTGCTTGACAATGCTTCTATGAATGCAACTTTTTCTCCATTTGACCGACCTTCTAACTCTTATGGTTTAAAAGTTACCAATACAATCCCATTAAAAAAGTGGCTACTCTGTATATATATATATATATATATATATATATTGTAACGTAAATAAACTTAACTTGGTTCTACTAATTTATTTAACACTTAATCTACAACTTAATTTATATTACTACGCTACTGAATAGCTCGATCGTATGGGCTCGTTCAGACTGTCCGTGAGACTTGAGGGCTGTCTATTTATCTCCGTCACAGAATTCCCGATCTTCGAATTCCGGCAGTTGGCGATCCAGCATGTTCCAATCGTTTCAATATCGACCGTTGCTCTCCGCGGAAAAGCGACTGATGGTTCTCGAATATCTCCGGGGATGATCTCATCGCTGTCGATGGCAACATGTGAGGCGACAGGTCCGGCCTAGGTTCGTTACATTGCCCCTTTTTAAAGACATTTCGTCCCGAAATTTCATCCTTGGAGTGTGACGATATCTGCATGACTCCCATATCTGCACCGTGAAGTTCGATGGAAGTAACACTCCACGGTCTTCATGATCGGTCGTGGAAGAGGTTACAGCAAACCAGAATCCTGACGCCGCTGGATCTGAATATCGCCTCCAGCATACTTCTTATGACTCTCCAGTCCAACCCATCAATACCACAGGATAATTTTGGAATTGCTAGATCCACCAGGTTCTGGTCCACCATAGTATCTCTTAGTTTGGTGAGACTCTTCCAGACATCTTCTATAGGACGGTTTATCTTGGGAATGCCTCTTGGTAACTAGGTAGTAGATGTTTCTCTGGCCTTTCTTCAACTGTAGCACCCCACCAACTTCTGGATTCTGCTCCCGCAGTGTTTGAGTTGACCAAATTTCTTGGAGAACACTACGGCGATGCCCCTGACATTCGAAGATCTTCTGCCACACAGTGCGCTAGTGCGTAGTCAGCAGGCACCTCGAAAAGGTCTCGTGACTCTCTCTAGTAACTCCCATGTAGAACTTTCTGCCCGTTTGAATACAAGGACATAAACTTTCGAACGTCATATCATCCTCCGGTGGCTTGAGGGTGCGAACTTGGTCATGGTTTCCAGCGTATGGGGCCAACCTGTTGAAATGGACGACCCTTGGTTTCCTCGGGTGGCTTATGGATTCGGTACACAAGGTCGTTTATCCTTTTCACAATTTTATACGGGCCTTCCACGAGTTCCGCAACTTTGGTGATAGTCCACGACGACGTTTGGGGTTGTACAGCCAAACCAGGTCATCAACCTTAAATCCTCCAGCGTCGGCCTTGATGTCATAGGTCTTCTTCATTTTATCGCTGGCACTCTGGATGTTCAACCGGACTCGTTCGTGGATGTCGTCCATTCTCTGCCGAAGTTTGCTGACGTAGTCCTCTCCCGCAGTGTCTTGTCCTGGCGGTATCCCAAACTTCAGGTCACAAGGCAGTCGCAGTTCTCGGCCCATTATAATACTAGCAGGAGTTTGACCGGTTGACTCGTGTACTGCGGATCGATAGGCCATCAGGAACAAAATGAAGATACTGGTCCCAGTCTCTTTGATGGTCAGAGACAACCTTGGGCAAGTGGCGGTTGATCGTCCTGTTCATCCGTTCCACCATTCCATCGGACTGCGGATGTAGGGGCCCTGGTTCTTGTCTTGCGGATGTTCAGCAGTAGACATATTTCTTGGAAAAGGTTGGATTCGAAATTTCTGCCTTGATCCGAGTGCAGCTCCATTGGAATACCGAATCGACATATCCATTCTTTCACCAAGACGTCGGCGACGGTGATGGCTTCCTGGTTGGCAGGCATAGGCTTCCGCCCACTTACTGAAGTAGTCCATTGCCACAAGGATATTTATTCCCGTGGTCGGATACGGGAAACGGGCCGGCGATGTCAATGGCGATTCTCTCGAACGGGCTGCCTACGTTGTACTGACGCATCGGGGCCTTGGGGCGTATTCGAGGTCCATTGCTAGCAGCGCATACAGCGCACTTCCTGCACCAGTCCTGACGTCAGCTTGACAATTGGCCCAGTAAAACCGTTGCCTCACTTTCTGCAGGGTCTCGTCACTCCCAGATGTCCTCCGGCGACTCCATCATGGATTTCCTGCAGCACTTCCTCTCTTCTGTTCCTGGGAACAATTATTTGGCGTCTGTCTTCCCACCAATATCGGCCCCCCAACACACGTTTCAGGATCCCATTGTCCAGAATAAGAGAGTTCCATTGTGCCCATAGGACTTAACAGCCGGCGAGTAACCTGCGACTTCCTGCCATGATGGTCTTCGATTGCCCTTCTTCCAGCTGACGACTGCCAAGGTCGGGGTCTCTCTCTCTTGGTCTTTCTGGATCTTGCTGTCATTCCAGTTGTCATCCATTGCCGCGGTTCTACAAAGTGTTGCTTCTTTCTCTCTGCTCGTCGGCAATGTGAGCAATCATCTGGACATGGCTCGCGACAAGGCATCTGCATTCTTATGGCTAGTTCCGGCTCTGATGTTCGATCTCGAAATCGAATTCTTGGAGTCTCTCGATCCAACGTGCTACTTGACCCTCTAGGATTTTGAACTGTAAGAGCCATTTGAGAGCTGCATGGTCAGTTCTCAACAGGAATCTTCTTCCATACACGTACTTGTAGAAGTGCTCCACTCCCTTACAACAGCTAACAGCTCTCGCCTGGTGACATGTAATTGCGCTCTGGTTTGCTGAGCGTCTTGCTGAAATAACCAATGACCTTCTCCCTGCCCCTCCTGGATCTGAGATAGGACAGCTCCAAGTCCCACGTTGCTGGCGTCCGTATCCAAAATGAACTTCCTCGTTGTAAGGGATAGCTCAGAACAGGTGCGTTAATCAAAGCTCCTTCAGCTTCCTGAACGAGTCTTGCATTCTTCGACCACTGAACTTTGTTTGACCTTCCGTGAGCCTGGTCAGTGGTTTAGCGATGTTTGTGAACCCCAGCACATATCGGCGATAGTATGTGCACAAACCAAGGAAACTTCGAAGTTGGTGAATGTCTTTTGGGATGGGCCAATCCTTAAAGCTTTGATCTTCTGGTCATCCACTGCTACTCCTTCCCAGAGACAACGTGGCCGAGGTATCGTATTTTTGGAACAGGTGGCATTTCTTAGGCTCAGCTTCAATCCGGAGTTCCTCAATCGCGGAATACTTCCTCCAAGTTTTCTACGTGGTCCTCGAACGATCTGCCGACCACAATTATGTCGTCGAGATACACTAGACACGTGTTCCATGAGAGTCCCTTCAGTACTGTTTCCATCAATCTTTCGAATGTGGCGGGAGCATAACAGAGCCCGAATGGCATAACGGTGAACTGCCACAATCCTGAGCCGATGGTAAAAGCAGTCTTTTCTCGATCTTCCTGAGGAGTTCTACTTGCCAGTATCCACTCTTCAGATCAAGGTCGAGAAAATCGTGAACCAGCCAACGTGTCTAGGGTGTCATCTATTCTCGGGAGAGGGTAACTGTCCTTCTTCGTGACATTATTAAGTTGGCGATAGTCTACAAAAAGCGTGTCGATCCATCCTTTTTCTTCACCAGTACGACTGAGAGGACAGGGACTGTCAGATGGTTCGATAACTCTTCTTTTCCCATATCGCTGACTATTTTGTCAGCCTCTTCCTTCTTGGCAAGAGGAAGTCTTCTTGCTGATTGCCGGATCGGTCGGGCACCCCCAGTATCAATCTTGTGCTGGACCACATTAGTTCGACCTCCTTTTCCTTGTCCGGTATCGAAGATATCTTGGTACTTTTTGACTAAATCTCTTAGTTTGGGCTGTTGAGCTGGTTTTATATCTTTGGAAGAGATGGCAACTAATTTTTCTAGTTCTGTGGGCAAGTTGTTGGTTGGCTAATCGTACCTCGTACGCCCTGGATCACAGATGAAACTGACGAGCAGTGCCCTAAAATTGTTCCTTTCTTTAAGGTCACTGGAAAGTACTTGACATTCATGACCTTTACCGGTACCAATTTTTCAGCACGTAACAGGGTTTTCCCTAGGGCAATCCTCGTCCAATTTTCTCATCATGAAGTTTGGGCTCGAACATCACCACGTCTCCACTGCTCGCACTCCCGTCCAGGCGAGCCTCCAGGATGGTTTCAGCCCTCTCAGGTACGCTTACATCCTCAGCCAACAGCACACGGATCAACTCTTCACTTCTCCCATGAAGTACCAGCTCTTCTCCGTTGACACGTAGGACGCCGTCTTTGAAATCCAATTCAAACCCTCTGGAATTCATGATGTCCATTCCGATGATTGCATCGTCTTCGATGTCCGCTACAAGTGCCTGATGTTTCACTTTAGTGCTGCCCAAAATTATTTCAATCGGTAGCTCGCCATATACAGTAGCTGGCTCCTGTTGCTGTGCGGTAGCTTCCAAGTTGTCGGTTCAATTGTTCCGGTGTTCTGGCAAAGGAAGGCCTGAGAATTGTCCTAGTCGCACCTGTATCTAGCAGCATGGTGCAAGGCTCGTTATTGATGAGACCGTCTACGAAAACACCTCTGTTCTGTCGTTGCAGGATAGCGACATATGCGTTGTTAACCGGGGCTTGTTGGACACAGGCCGACGATTGCCCCTTCTCGTCGACCTTCTTTTAGTTTTCCTGCATCGGAGTCGTGTTTTGAATGTTGGACATTTGCTACGCACATGTCCAATTTTGCCACAATTCCAGCATCTTATCTGTCTTTTCTCAGGCAAAACTTCCTTAATCACTTTCCTTATGGCAGCTTCCAAATTAGCAGGCTCCTGTGAGTCTTCCTCAATCATTCGACTTTACTCTGGCTTTTGCAAGATTGTTTCGCTGCCTCGAATTCCAAAGCGCGTGCCAGTGCGTCTACGAGATGTGTTGACGGGCTAGTGTCAACGCTTGTCTGGTTTCTTGGTCACGGAGTCCATCCAGGAATGCTTGAACCGCTAGTCGCTCCATTACATTTTCTGGTGTGGCTGGATATGCGAGACGAACCAAGCGTGCAATGTCAGTTTCGAATTCTTGTAAGGATTCGCCTGATTTTGGCAGCGATTTTTCAGCTGGGAGTGGTATACGTGTTCCAAAATGGGCGTGGCCTATCGTAATTCTAGATGTTTAATCAGCTGATCATAGTCCTCCTGTTCTTGGGCGGTGAGGGTTTGTAGAATATTTGTCGCTTCCACGTAATGCAAGTGTCAGTGCTACAGCTCTTTCCCCTGCATTCCATCCGTTTGTCTTTGGCCGCTGCTTCAAACTGCCGGCGGTAATTGGCCCATGGAGTTTTTCCGTCGAACTGAGGCGGCTTCATGGAAAGCTTCCCTATTTCTGAAATGACCTTGACATCTTTTATTCCCTCTTGAACTTTATCCAAGTTCAAACTCAAGTCCAGCATTGCATTTTCGTTAACCATCTCTGTGGAGGGCGCACTATTAATTCTGTTTTTCCAGCTTACTGATCGTTTCCTTCATTTTGTCCATTTCTGCCTCGACCCTATCTTTGATTTTATCCACCTCCGTGTTCATTTGCTCCTAATTTTATCTATCTCTGTCTCAACGGTTCCCATTCTTTTTTTCTAGAAAATAGCCACACCACCACAATTCTTTTAGGCCTTCTGTGTTTTCCAGGAACTTTTTCCAGGCTTCTTAAATTTTTCTAGAAGCTTCTTCCAGATTTCTAGAATTTTCTTGGAAGCTTCTCTTCCAGATTTCTAGCATTTTCTTCCAGGCTTTTGAATTTTCTAGAAGCTTTCTTCCAGATTTCTAGAATTTTCTTCCAGGCTTTGAATTTTCTAGAAGCTTCTCTTCCAGATTTCTGGAATTTTCTTAATCTTCTTCCAGATTTCTAGCATTTTCTTCCAAAGTCCTCGAATTTTGTTGCAGCTCTTCTTCAAGGATTCTATTATCGGACTCAAATCACCTCCTGGGAACTTTGAATAAAATGTTTCGGGTCCTCACCTTCTTGGATAAGTCCTTCTGCAAGTCTTTCCTGGAGTACTTGCTTTTACCTGTTGTTTCCAGTTCCTTTCCTCCAATTCCTGTTTCAATTGCTACCTTCAAGTCCGTAAGACGCACTTTTCTTGAACACATTTTGTCTTTGACGAGGTATCAGTCTGTTTCACACGAAAGTTTATCAGTTTGTTAAAATTCACTTCGCGAATTCCTTTCCACGGGCCTCCAGTCTATTGTCTGTTTCACGCGAAGAGTGTAACAGTTTATATTCCCACGCAATTGTCCACTTCGGAAACGGGCCACTTTTCATTTTCTGTTTCACGCGAAGAGTGTATCAGTTTATATTCCCACGCACAATTGTCCACTTCGCGAAAACTGGGCCACTGTCTATTTTCTGTTTCACGCGAACAGTGTATCAGTTTATATTCTACGCACAATTGTCCACTTCAGCGAAAACCGCCACTGTCTATTTTGGCGTACAAAAGGTCTATCAATTTATTTTTCTGACTATCCACTCCTACGATCACTTGTTTATTTTCAAAATCCCACTTCTGACACAATTGAAAACGTAAATAAACTTAACTTGGTTCTACTAATTTATTTAACACTTAATCTACAACTTAATTTATATTACTACGCTACTGAATAGCCTGATCGTATGGGCTCGTTCAGACTGTCCGTGAGACTTGAGGGCTGCTCTATTTATCTCCGTCACAGAATTCCGATCTTCGAATTCCGGCAGTTGGCGATCCAGCATGTTCCAATCGTTTCAATATCGACCGTTGCTCCGCGGAAAAGCGACTGGATGGTTCCCGAATATCTCCGGGGATGATCTCATCGCTGTCGATGGCAACATGTGAGGCGACAGGTCCGGCCTAGGTTCGTTACATTATATATATAATATATATATATATATATATATATATATATATATATATATATATATATAACGAAAGAAAGAGATCTGTTTCGATTCCAAAAAATCCACCATTCGCCTACAGCTGTTTCATGGTTCATGGTCTTTTTTGAATTCGAACCAAATCTTTCAGAATGCTTATACCTACCGGCAAGGACAAAAATGTGAGATGCACAAAATTATAGAAGTGACACCTGTAATTTGTGGGGTGGAGCTTAGACCCAATGAAGTGGAATTCAATGACACGAAATTTCGTGCAACATTGAAAGGTCACCAACAGATGTCAGTATAGGCCAATCCACGACTCCAAAAGTCGTACTTCTAGTGCCTTCAGAGTAACGCAAAACAAATAACGAAAGAAAGAGGGATTTGTTTCGATTCCAAAAAAGCCACCATCCGCCTACAGTTGTTTCATGGTTTCCCAATCATCAGGACGGCTTGTTCTTTTTTGAATTCGAACCAAATATCTCAGAGTGCTTATATCTACCGGCAAGGATAAAAATGTGAAATGCACGAAATTATAGAAGTGACACCTATAATTTGTGGGGTGGAGCTTAGACCAAATGAAGTGGAATTCAATGACAAGAAATTCCGTGCAACATTGATAGGTCACCAACAGATGTCAGTATAGGCCAATCCACGACTCCAAAAGTCGTACTTCTAGTGCGTTCAGAGTAACGCAAAAGAAATAACGAAAGAAAGAGAGATTTGTTTCCCAATCATCAGGACGGCTTGTGATCTTTTTAGAATTCGAACCAAATCTCTCTGATTGCTTATACCCCGGCAAGGAAAAAAATTTGGAATGCACAAAATTATAGAAACATGAAACAGCTGTAGGCGGATGGTGGCTTTTTTGGAATCGTAACAAATCTCTCTTTCTTCCGTTATTTGTTTTGCGTTACTCTGAACACACTAGAAGTACGACTTTTGGTGACGTGGATTGGCCTATATTGACATCTGGTTGTGACCTATCAATGTTGCGCGAAATTTTGTGTCAATGAATTCCACCTCATGAGGTCTATGCTTCACCCCACAAATTATAGGTGTCACTTCTATAATTTTGTGAATTTCACATACACACACACACACACACAGCAGTACATGTTTTAGGTAAGTTGTGGGGACCATGTATTTTTGTGAACGTTGTGGGGTCCCTGAAGTTACATATGTAGTGGAATAGGCCGCTTTACGCTGATTCCATAGCTATTTTCAGAATTCCTTTACACTCGCTGTGTTTCGAGTAATTCACTAAGAATCGTTCAGGGGACAGCACATTACGATAGGAATATGAATATGTGTTATTGAGTCCCCTCAGCTATACCGAAACGGGATGTGTTATTGAGTACCCTTTACTATACAACAATGGAATGTGTTATGGTGTCCCCATAATTATATGAAAATGGATTGTGTTATTGTGTCCCCATTACTACACACAATTGGAAAGTGTCTCTATGACCTCACAAATATTACAATAAACGTGTGTACACACACACACACAGTGTGTTTTGAAACATATATATGATCTTTATGGAGAAACCCTGTATCTCTCAGGTAATATCATGGCGATTGAATAATTACATTTCGTGGGTTTTCAATTATTCTCCTCTCCAAAGTCAAGCTTTCCAATCCCATTTTTGTATAAATCATCAGCTTGATAAGGGACCACTGATTTGGAAAATTAAACCTTCATGCCTTTCAATATTGGGGCTAGTGGCTCAGTGGTACGAGCGTTGGTATTTGACCCACTGTTTCCACCCGACGCGGGCATCGACTCCCACAGCCAGGGAAAAATTTTTCAAAGCCCAAGAGTGGTTTCGGATCCCATCGTTGCCCTGAGAATGCGAGGAATATTGTATGAACCATTCAACCTTCAATATGCTTAATCAATCAACCGCATATTTTTGGCATCATAAGTTCTAGTAAAATTCAAGTGTATATGGAAATATTTTTCTATCAATTTGTCAGGAAAAAAACGATTATATTCAAAACCGTTCATTTTGGGTGTTAGGTGTGTCATACAACATTGTGTTCTATTGAAACTAATTGAGATGACGGTGGAACAGAAAATACAACAGAAAATAAAAATATTCGGATGGACTAAATGCTTTTTGCTCAAGGTATAAATAAACATAAATAACATATAACTAACACGTCGCTTTGCATATCAGTTTTTTCAAAATAATTTAATTTTTTTTAGCAGCAGTTTTTTTTTTACGAAAACTCGAACTTTTCAAATGGAACAATAGTGTGCATTCTAACCATCAAATAGCTCTTCAGATTACGAACAATAGTAAATAGCTGCCCTATTACCCCACAGATCTAGTTTTTGGGGTTCCACTCTTCCGAGAGAATAGGTAATAAGGCAGAGTATTATTATTAACCATGTGCATGAGGTTTCTCTATTTTTGGCATAAGATAGAATTCAAAATAATAAAATATGACCGCCAGAATGTCATTTGACATTTGGATAATATAGGATGTTACACCCAAAAACCCAAATGTATGGTCCGTTCTAGAGAAACTTGTAACTTGTTCTTCATTATTTGAACAACTGGTAAAATTCATCTGTTCGATGAAAAGAGATGGAAAACAGGCCATGAATTGATAAAAATCAAATTCACCAACTCAATCGGGTTTGCTCCAGGAAGGGATTCAGCTGCACTACGACATTACTAAAGGTGAGGTATGTTGAAAACAGACATTCTCAATTGAATATTGGATAGAAATATTTTTTCTGATAATTGAAAAATCCACGACGATAATGAAGTTATTTTTTGTAAGCCTATGATAATAATTTTTGCACCATTCTCATTCAGTGAGTTTCTCTGACGACAGGATTCATCTCGTTCGAAACCACCTAGTAGACAGAGCAGAAAGTGATAATCGATGGGGAGCTTTCCCGAATGCACCGTCTCAATTCTAGTATACCTCAAGGTTAACTGCTATTCTCAATTCATACAAGTTAACTGTCAGGCCCATCTATATGCATATGACACCCAATTCTACTATTTCTTCGATTTAGATGAAGTGAATGAGGCGTATATACCAATCAATTGCGATTTGAACATGTTTGTCTGCCTTTCAAAATACCACTGTCTCATAAATAACAAAAATAAATTCCACGTTATGGTATTTGGTCCACAAAATGGCAGAAACGTAATCACAGACCTAGTTTAAATCCATATGAATTCTAGCGAGCTGGTCAGTGTTTCGGGAAACAGAAAATTGGGTGTTATTATGTATATTGACCTTATATTTGAGTATCATATTAATACATTGACACAAAGGGCATATTTTTCTCTCTCATACAGGGTGATTCAAAAGTACCTTGACAAACTCCAGGAGGTGATTCCTCACAATATTCTAATATGAATTGTCCAAATAAATATATGTCTGGAAACGCTTCGTTTCCAAGATACAGTTTTATTTCTATTTTCGTTTTTTTTAACTTTCGAAATACTGACCTAAATTGAACGAAAATTGGTACTGAGAGGTTTTTTGAGGTGTCAAATTTGAACCTGATGTTATTATTGCTCTTACTCGTAGAGGGCGCCTCCTACACGTCTTTTCTTTTTTGAAGATTCATAACTTTTTTGAGCGTACTTCTAGCACATTTTTCAGTAAAAAAATCAATTCCTCATATCTCCATGAAAAAGCTACCCTTGTTACAAGTCGGTATGAGCAACCGTTTTCTAGATATTTGGACTTGAAAATTTCAAGTCGATTATTTGATAATCGATGCGTGTTGAAGTTATTACCATTATTTTGCATTTTTCGTAAGAATGCTTAGGAAATGAATTTGACGTTTGAGTAAGTAGTTTTGGTAATTACATATTATGTGACAGTTGAACGTTCTGTTGTTTTGTTAAAGTTTCTGTAAGTTTTAAAACATTGAAAAAAAATTGATTATTTAAATTATAATGGTCATTTAGCCGATATGCATTTCGTTTATGGCGCGCGAAGCAAGACCTATTCACCAGGAGTGATTTCCTAATCGAGTACTGCCTTCAGCTCCAACATTTACCAGTCTCCACCGTCGTTTGGCAGAAACAGCTTTAAGGGGGCAGCTGATATTATTGAAGACCACGAGCAGTCCGAACCCCAGAATTCGAAGAAGGTGTTTTGAACGCTCTCGAGGAGAATCCAGAAACAAGTACAAGAATAATTGCTGAAGCTCTCAATTCTACTAGTCCACAGTTTGGAGAATTATCCACGATCAACAATTTTATCCATACTATATTCAAAGGGTACAAGCTCTTTTGCCACGAGACTTTCACCAACGCATTACTATGTGTCAGTGGTTTTTGACAAAAATGGCTGGAAATCCTCAATTTTCAAGATATGTACTCTTCACGGACGAGGCAAACTTCTCCCGAAATGCTATCACAAACTTTCATACCAACCATGGTGGGGCTCTGTAAAATCTGCACGCAGGTAGTGGAAGACATTATCGGTATCAATTTTCTGTAAACGTATAGGCGGCAATAATTGATAATTACTTGATAGGTTCTTCCTTTCTTCCATTCCGACTGAATGGCGCAACTTACAGAGACTTTTTAGAAAATGAATTGCCGGGACTACTTCAGAATGAACCATTAGAAATTCGTATTAGCATGTGGTTTATGCATGATGGGGCTCTGGCCCATTTTAGCGTTGTAGCCAGGGAACTCCTTAACACTGTCTATCCAAATCGATGGATCGGTAGGGGTGTAGAAGAACCTAACCAAGCGTGGGCACCAAGGTCCCCAGATCTAAATCCGCTAGATTTTTATTTTAGAGGACATTTGAAGTCACTAGTTTATAAAACTCCAGTAGCGAACGAGGAAGATCTAGGAAACCGAATAGTAGACGCCTGTGAAACGATAAGAAACACACCAATAATTTTTGAGCGGGTACGAGATTCGATGACTAGGAGACTGAATGTCTATTTATTCACTGAAGGTGGACACTTTGAACAATTTATTTGAATTCAATCTAGTTTCCTTCATTTTATTACACGCTTCATATTAGCTTCACTTGTGTTGTAACCGACTCCTATGGACTTGATTTTTACCCACTTCCAGACGTCCGAATGATTTAAAATTTGGCAGGTGTACATAATTCCGGTGACAATGCATTAATAAATCCTTGTGTGGTAAAAAAAATGGCGTCTCCAATAGCGGACGAGTTTTGTGATTATGGTCCGATTCGCTTCAAAATTGGTATCTGAGGGTTTTTGTGGTTGGAGATTATGATTCTTTTGTCAAAACTGTAAAATTCAAGATGGCGGCCCACTGTATATATTGACAACGTTAAAATCTTTGAATGACTTCTAAAATCGAGATTTGACTAGTAATACAGCTGTACACATCAATGATTTAGAAAATAATTACAGTTACTAATAGTAATCACGGAATTATTAGTAGATTAGAACAAATAATAGTTTACAAATTTGAAAATACACGCTTTTATAAATAAACCAAACTAAAAAGTAGAGAATAAATAATAGTTTGAAAAAACTGAAAAACAGATTTTTATAAAAAACCGAACTAAAAAATGAATAAATAATAGTTTAAAAAACTAATAAACACGCTTTTATAGAAAACCAAACTAAAAAAATAGAAAATAAATTTTAATAAATTTGAATTAAGAATAGTGTGAAAAAATTTAATAAATATAAACTTTATTAATGTAAATGAGAAAAACATTTATTTTATTAAAAAAAAAAGCGTGGGGTGCTTAATCTGAATCTTAAGAAGCACCCTACCCTTTTTTTAAAACATTTTTTTTCTTATTTACATTATTATTCATTATCATTTATCAAAAATTTTCACACTATTTATTAAAATTTATTTTCTATTTTTTCAGTTTGGTTTTCTATAAAAGCGTGTTTTTTAGTTTTTTTAAACTATTATTCATTTATTTTCTATTTTATTCCACATATTCAAAATTTCTTGAACTAAAATGTTGATATCTCTTGCAAATTTTATTAAAACAAATACAGATTTTGCACTTTTGATACAAAAATAACTATTTCAAACGAGTAAAAATAAAAAGAATAGGTGGCGCCCCCTAAAAAAAAACAAAATAAATTACTTAAGTAAACGTCAAATTCATTTCCTAAGCATTCTTGTGAAAAATGCAGAATAATGGTAATAACTTCAACACGCATCGATTATCATATAATCGACTTGAAATTTTCAAGTCCAAATATCTAGAAAACGGTTGCTTATAGCAGTGGTAGCTTGTTTTACGTAGATATGATAGAAAAATTGATTTTTTTACTGAAAAATGTGCTCGAAGTACGCCCAAAAATGTTATGAATCTTCAAAAAAAAAAAACGTGTAGGTGGCGCCCCCTACGAGTAGAAGCAATAATAACATCAGGTTCGAATTCGACATCTCTCAAAACCAATTTTCGTATAATAACGGACAGTATTCCGAAAGTTATGTGGAAAAAACGAGAATAAAAATAAAATTTTAACACACTATATCTTGGAAACGAAGCGTTTCCGGACATATATTTAAATGGACAATTCATATTAGAATATCGTGAGAAATCACCCCCCGACGTTTGTCAAATTACTTTCGAATCACCCATATGCTGGTCAGTGTTACGGAAGAATGAAACTTGGATGTTATTATGTATATTGACCTCAGTTTTGAGTATCATAATAATGAATTTTGATATCATATATCGATAAAAATCAATATCTTTCTTTTTTCCCTGTCTGTCTGCTTCTCTCTTTTTCTCTCTCTGCGAAAGACACTCCTTATGGTCCAATTCTAAGTCTTTCTAATAAACAAAGAATCCACGAAATCTGAATCTCCTGTCTTAGGCTGATATATGGAATTTGCAATAGTATTTTCTCCAAATTGAAGGAGGCTGGATGGCTTGATATAGAAAAGTGAAGACACATTCATCGTGCCTTCACCACGAAATAATGAAAACCAAAACTCTACCATACTTATACAATAAAATAACGTAAACCAAAAGATACGCACTTCACTAAATGATTTTCACTAAACTGGGTTTACAAAACCACGACACGTGTTTCGCTACAATATCTCCAGGTGGAGATAATACTGTACAGTAAATATTCGTTGTTTCAGAAGTCCTCCCTAACACCATCACAAATGATGTTGATAACATCAATCCTTTACTCCACATTCTCTATTTCATGGATTGATTATAATATTCTCTCATTTTTTCCACATTGCTTTTTATATTATCACATATTTGGGTTTACTGCCACATTGCGTAAATTCCAGTGTAACTGGAAACGAATTGAATATTCTTCAATTTTTTCCGAAAATGTGAAAACTGCATTCATTATTGAAGGCGATGAAATACTGGCACAATGTCAACTGGTATACAGAGGCCTTTAGAAATTCGTACCTCAATATGGTAATGTCAGAAAAGGTCAGAGTTACAGTACCGGTTGTATTGAGGGCAAAATTGTAGGGGCAATAATATCAACATTTTCTTAATACATTTCGAAGTTTTGGGAATATCCTGCAAAAAGCAGTCAAATATTATGTGAAAAACTATATAACAAAACTGTCAAAAATAACATCTAAAAAACCCAAATGAAATTGGGAAATATATATATATATATATATATATATATATATATATATATATATATATATATATATTGTTATGTTATGAAAAATCAGGTATATATTTTAAAAAGAAAAAAAACCAACAAAAAGAATAATTACTAAATAGTATTAGTTTCAAGAGATTGTTTTTACATAATTTTGGAAGTTCTATTTATTTATAAGCCTATGTATAATATGGAAGATAAAAATGTGAAAAAACCCAATTAAAAGACAACAAAAAGTCTAGATTTACAAAATTTTCATGAATAAAAAGTGATCAACACATTTATAAATTTGAAACATACAGTATATGAAATTGTAGATAACTAAAAGTAACCAATGGTAGAACAGCAAACTTGTTGATGACAATAGCCAATCAGGGAATAGATGGTCATATGGAGAATTGAAAATTGTGAGAGAATAACAACCGGGTGATGTCATAAGCAATTATTATTGAAATTTGTACATAGTAATAAGAATGAGAAAATAGTTGTATATATAAATTATATAAGATGAACCCAAACAGTGAAATGTGACAATTTGGTGCGCGAATTCAAAAATTCAAATGAAAAAGAAGAAGGAAAATTGGTATCCAAGGGAGCAGAAAACAAAGCCGCGGAGGAGATCGAAAATAAATTTACAAGAGAATGCCACGCAACATTTTGGGAGAAAGAAAAATGAAATAATTCCAACATCAGAAGAGAAAAACCAATATTACCTTAATTATACAACATATCCAAGTGTCCAAAGCTGATTTCTGCATATGTATGGTTCCTGATTTATGGTATTGGAGTTCCTGATAGCGCTTGTAGTGATAAGGGATCCAATTTCAGGGCATATCTTGAACACCGACAGGTCCAACCAGGTATAAAAACTTTAATAGTGCACATCCGGTCTATGAACAATATCACAAATAACGTATCTAAAAAATTTATTCAAATAAAGCAATTAGATGCAAGTACAAATAATGACAATCAGTTATCAAATCGTTGAAATAAACAACACTACTAAACAGAATTTGAAATCTATAAAGAAAATAATAGAAACTATTCCTGTTGAGTAGTTTTCGACCTGATAATGTTCAGGGCCTGATTAATAGTCATTATAGGAAATAATAAGATGCAAGTATAAATAATGACAATTACGCCTCAAATCTAAATGAACATCACTAATGAACAGATTTGGTAGTTTATACAAAAATCACAAATAGACAATTATTCTTTTTGAATATTCGAGGGGAAAACAGTTATATTGAAATATTATGATTTATAAACTATGGAGATAGATGTATGCCAAAATACCCAAAATAAACGTCATGTTAATTCAGGTGACCCAAAACATAAATTCAGAGAAAGAAACAATTACCTTCCTTCATTTATTAATAGTTCACTCGATTCTTATATTTACGCGATGTAACTTCATTTGAATGCTTGTCACTGTATTTTCCGGAGATTTCACGTGCAAAATTTTATTTCGTGCCGTGGTTTTGAAACAATATCTGGGGTTATAATCTTATGAGGGATGATCTCTTGTTTTAGTAATCTCAGAAGGATTAAGTTTTTGATTTTCTTGGAGTGATTATGCTTTTCTTCAGTTATTGCTGACTCGGAACTTTGTGGATTTGATTCACTGGACATTACTGTAGTATTCGTTATTGGACTTATCACTTGAATTTTCACTCTTTTATTAATCTATCATGACCGTCGGAATAGCCATGTTCTCTAGACTTTTCTCTATTCTATTATTAACTGATTCAACATGCTACTGTATTGACTTTTGTTCTCAGAATGACCACTTCCTTGTGATTGAGTTGCGTTTTTATATGTATGTATATATGTATTACCGTAGGTAATTTTTACTTGTCCTAATAAATCAGTGACTTAATAATTAATGGCTTACTGCTATCAACACGAATGGATAAGTACGAGGAATTTTATCTCTCTCGCGGTTGAATTACATTAATGGGCTGACATAACCTCTGAGTTATGGCGTTTTTCTGTCGTCAAATATATATAAAAAACAGATGTATGATATTTCGTAGCCGCAATGCAATTAGACGAGCTGTCAACACTTGAATTTATACTCTGTTTACCAGGAACTTTTTTCAGATATGCGTAACTAGGAGGTGATGATTTATTGATACTTCTATCGGGAAAAGGGTGATTTTTTATAGGATTTCTTGAGTGCATTTACTTGTCTTCAGATGACGAAATATTTTCAACTGGCTTATTTTTTTATTAGCTTGGTAGTGTGGACGATTTCTGAGTTTATTTTCGTTCCTAGTGAATTGGTTTTCTGGCTAACCAGAGTTTTCTGTTTACTAAAAATTTATTCTTCATTATGTTTGAGCTTTTTCTGTATTCACCTTCATGAAATATTTGACGTTTCCATTCAGTTCCGAAATGTGGCACTTTGTATTTGAAAATCAGGAATATGACAATATACCTTAATTTGTTTGAAAATATGAACAGGAGGTTCATAAAATCAGATTTAGAATCATCTGCGACTGAAAGATAAATTTTAGTCACTATCTTCCATCGTTTAAGATAACCTATCAGGTGAAGTTCAATGTCCAGCGAGGCTTTAGCCGGGAAAGTAGTTGTTTTCTGTTAGAAAAATAACTTAATTTTTAATGTAAATTTTTCAATTCACAATGAACAAAATCTATTCAATGGAGAATGTTTCCTTTTTCAACAATATAACCTTTTGAATGATTTTATTAAATATATATTATATGTTGCTAGAGTCCATGTTATTGAAATAAAGAATGTGAAAAACATAGTTTCGTGATGTCAAATGTTAATGAGGTACAACAAAAAGATATCAAAAGAGTTGCCAAATATATCTTGGAAACATAGTGAGGTAAGGTGTATTCATCGCTAAAATACATCTCGTAACATTTCAATTCAATCAGACAAGACGAAGCAGGATGAATATTACAAGATTCAACGGAATAGGCGGTTAGCATTTAAAACCTTTTCTCAACCAAACTGAGATGTCCCGACAACGTTCGACTGTATGCATATACTTAACACACGATGACTGGAAAAATTTATTATTTCTTCGCAGATATATTTATGCCCCTATTAGGTTTACACACATTGTATATCACCTAGGGGGCGCCACCTTCTGGCGAATTTTTTTGTCCTCAGAACATTGAGTCATTGTGCTTTTTACACCCCGTGTCATTTTTTGCCGCTCAGGGGACAAATTTGAATGGGGCTTTTCTCCCCGGCTGGATGGGAAGACTGAATTCCAGAAAAAGTGCTGGATGAAGTACTGTGAGAACGAAACTTATGTTGAACTACAGTAGCTGAAAAGTGAAAACAAAGCATTTTATCTGACGATTATTTAACGGGGACGCGTGTATGTCCCCACTGCACAGGCAGGAGGTGTGAAGTCCCTCAGTAACGTTAAAATTCACACACATATCCCCACAGAGATGGTACAAAACACACATTATATTATACATAATATATATAATATATATATATATATATATATATATATATATATATATATATATATTGTACACGTAGCTTGTGAAGCTCACATATGAACGGTCGCCTTGAACCAGCACTTTCAGAATGGCAGTTATATTCCAGTGCAATGACATAATTCCATTTTTCCGTCGAAGACACTTAGAGGGTAACAATTTTCAATATTTAAAAAATTTGTATACCCTTGAAACGTTTAGAGCCAATTATTCTTTCACTACGCTAGAATCCCAAACGTATATTGCCTATATTAAACGCTCTGTATGTCCCGGCGGCGTTGCCTCTACTGCCTCGCACGTTTTTTCAGTTCAAGATTTTATTAGGATTTCAAATCAGTGAGCGTCGGTGACTTAAGAGGAAAACAGATTGTCAGATAACCCTACAAAATTATAACTTGGGAAAAGGCAAAATGTGAGCACATAATTCATATTCAGTATAATGTTTATGTTCAATAATAGCGACTCGCTTTGAAGTTAATGAATATTTTTTTGTATTATCAAGATGATTATCGTATGAGAAAACCTGTTAGTCCAAAATGTGATTTTTTCGTCAGTTCAGGTGATGAACTTGAATTTTCCGACCTGAGTAAGTTGCGAGACGAGTAATACCGAAAATGAAAATGGTCCCGATTTATGGAAATATCTGCAGAGAAACTAAGAAATATTAAAAAAGTCGATCAGTAGTCTCACACCGGAACATCAGTGAGATATAGACTTTTCAGCTCCAGAAGAATATAATATCTGAATCTGAAAACTCTCGTATCTGGAAAACTAGATATGTGAGAATTATGGAGTTTTCATAAAACCTCAGCGTGAAAGTCTAAATGGGATGGTATTTG
The DNA here is from genome assembly GCA_018342105.1 of Gonioctena quinquepunctata. Lineage (NCBI taxonomy): Eukaryota > Metazoa > Arthropoda > Insecta > Coleoptera > Chrysomelidae > Gonioctena > Gonioctena quinquepunctata. The sequence goes on from JAFIRS010003532.1 coordinate 99,661, forward strand.
GCTTATCTTTTAAATAAAAATCCACAAATTTCAGGATTTTAAAATATTTTTCTGTGAATCAAAAAATCCACGATAAAAATTAAGTATTTTTTTGTGAATGACTAACAGAAACAACTACTTTCCCGACTAAAGCCACACTGGACATTGAACTACATCTGATAGATATTCTTAAAAGACCCTAACTGAAAAGAAAAAATCTGAAATTGAGAATTTTCCTTTTTATTGAGATGATTATTTGATTTTCTATTCCAGTCTTGATTGGGAATTCGTAGAGATGAATGAGACGAATAACAATGTTTTCCAAAAGAGAGTACTCACCAGAAATTATTTGTAACATTGACGCAAGAGAGGCATCGCATTCACTAGATCTTCAATACATTTTTGTCGACGAAAATCTGTTTCACGCTTCCACGATTATCAGGAAGACCGAAAGAAATGGGAAACACATTTTTGGAAGCAATCTCACTTTACAAAGATGGAAAGTTAGAAATTCTTCGAAATCAGTGTTTTTGCCATTAAAACCTGTTATAGGGTATGATTGATTGATTTGTTTAAAAATATTAACAGGATGTTTTTAAAATTAGATGTGGAATCATCTGCGACTGAAAGATAAACTTTAGTCACTATCTTCCATCGTTCAGGATTACCTCTTGTGGGGTACTCATGTTGAAAAGGGAAATACTCTCAAATGAATATTGAATGGAAATATTTTTCTGTGAATAGAAAAATTCACGATGAGAGTTAAGTTATTTTTTGTGAATGTTTAACAGAAAAACAACTACTTCCTCGGCTGAAACCACGCTGGGCATTGAACTACATCTGATACATCTGATGTTGAAAAGGGAAACTCTCAAATGAAATTGACTGGAAATATTTTTCTGTGAATAGAAGAAAAATCCACGATAAAAATTAAGTTAATTTTTGTGAATGTCTAAGAGAAAACAACTTCTTTCCTGGCTGAAACAACACTGGGATTGAACTACATCTGATAGATATTCTGAAAAACTCTCAAAAGAAAAAATCTAAAATTTTTAATTCGCTTTTCTACTCATGTTGAAAAGGGAAACACTCTCAAATGAATATTGAATGGAAATATTTTTCTGTGAATAGAAATATCCACGATAAAAATTAAGTTATTTTTTGTGAATATCTACAAAAAACAACCACTTTCTCGGCTGAAACCACGCTGGGCATTGAACTACATCTGATAGACATTCTGAAAAAACTCTCAGAAGAAAAAAACTGAAATTTAAAATTTGCTTTTATATTCACATAGTTATTTGATTTTCTATTACAGTCTCAATTAAGAACTCATATAGATGAATGAGGCAAAGAAGAATGTTTTCCAAAAGAGAGTACTCACCAGAAATCATTTGTAGCATTGATGCAAGAGAGGCATCGCATTCAATAGGTCTTCAATACATTTTTGTTGACGAAAATCTATTTCACGCTTCCACGATTATCAGGAAAGCCCGGAAGAAATGGGAAACACACTTTTTAGAAGCAATCTCACATTCAAACCTATCATGGGATATGATAGATTGATTTGCTCGAAAATATGAACAGGATGTTCATAAAATCAGATGTGGAATCATCTGCGACTGAAAGATAAACTTTAGTCACTAACTTCAATAGTATTGTAGTGCATGAGCTGATGATATATTTTTCCGAATTATCTGAGCAATATGCAGACTCTGTAAGGAAGTGAAGGATAGGTATATAGGAGTGTACCCTTGTTGAACATCCAAGGAAAAATACTCTGTTTGCCCAGTCTGATCAATATTCAATTAATTTACGTTTTGTCGAGAGTAATATCATATGTGCTAGGGGTTTTATCGCATTTTTTTTGGAAATTTTCGAGAAAGCATTTTGCCTGGAAATTTTACTGACTGTGATTTGCGGTCTCATTGTCTGGCCGCAAATTGCACGAGTTAAATTTCCTAGAGGCAAGATGCTTAAGGAAAAATTTCAAAGAATTTACGATTGAATCCTCTAGCGCGATGATATCTGATGAGAATATTTCCCAAATAACATTCGAAACTGGATAAAATTATCAGAATTCATGTTATATTTGAATTTTCAACAGGGAAAATTACAACAATTCTTCTCGTTCCAAAATTGAAGGAATCGTGTGTCCGTTTCTAAATGCTTGACCCTTGACTACTGTGGCCATTTCATAGTTATCTTTGGGCAATCTATATTTCCAAAAATCAATTTGAGAATTCGGATTTCATTCAGCTATTTTAGTTTCGTAAATGAAAATATATTTTCTCAAAGAACTGCTGTGCAATTCGTTCATTTTAATTGCATACTTGGGAGAGTTTATCAACCCATACACCGAACACTGAAATATGTATGTCTTCATTTGTAACGAATACTCAAATTCCAATTTTTATGAACCTAACTTGAAAAGTAACGAAACCCCCATAGAAATTTCCAGACCCCTATATCACCCCTTTAGGAGTTGAATTTAGGAAAACACTGAAACACGTATTTATGTATTTGTAACAAAGACCTTCAATTTCAATTTTCATAACTCCACTTCAAAAAACTAACGCTACTCCTATACAAACTTTCAACCTCACTCGAACCTCTAGTGTTTTTCTTCCCCCCCGCCCCTCTGAGGATGGAATAAGAATACGCTGAGGTACATAATTCTCACACACACACACATATTCTCCAGATTCGAGAGTTTTCCTGAACCTGACGAAAAATCCACATTTTTGGAGCTATTAGGTTTTCTCATACGATAATCAACCTGATAATACAGAAAAAAATATATTCCTCAACTTCAAAGCGAGTCGCTTATTATTAAACTTAATATGAATTATGTGCTCACCTTTTTGTCTTTTCTCGAATTATAATTCTGAAGGGTCATCGCCACAATCTGTTTTGCTCTGCTGAACAATTCCGCGAGTCACCGCACGCTCACTGATTTGAAATCCCTAATAAATATTTTGAACTGAAAAACGCGCGAGGCAGTAGAGGCAACGCCGCCGGGACAGACAGAGGCCGTTCCAATATAGACAATATACGTTTGGGATTCATAGCGTAGTGAAAGATTAATTGGCTCTACAACGTTTCAAAGGAGTTTATTTTTTTTTAATATTGAGAATTGTTACCCCTCTAAGTGTGCTTTGACGATAAATGATGGAATGATGTCATTGTACTGGAATATACTCTTTGCCCATTCTGAAAAGTGCGGTTTCAAGAGCGACCCGTTCATTTGGTGGGCTTCACAAGCTACCGTGTACAACTATATATATATATATATATATATATATATATATGAACAGGATCAAATTATAGGTAGCGACACCTATAATCTGTGTGGTGAAGCTACCTATAATTTGATCCTGTTCACATTTTTGTACGTACCGAAAGTTAATAACTCCACGAGATATCTGATACGAATTTGAAAGAGACCACAGGCCGTCCTGATGATTGGGAAACCATGAAACAGGCTGTAGACGGATGGTGATCTCTCTTGGATTCCTAACAGATATCTCATATTCTCTACATATATATATATATATATATATATATATATATATATATTTCCTACGGGATTTTTGCAGACCATAACACGATTCGAGTGATGGATATGCGTAACTATATATATATATATATATATATATATATATATATATATATATATATATATATATATATATATATATATATATATATATATATATATATATATATATATATATATATATATATATATATTCCTGAAAACTTGTCCACGACCAAAGAATTACGCATATCCCCTACAAAAATTCCATAGGAAAGAGCACTTTGAACATTTCCCTCCAATAACTTTTCTAAAAAAACTCTCATTCTCTAAAAACCTTATTCGGACCATTACAAACAACAAAAAATGTTTTTGGTGTGGACACACCCGGGGAACCCGGGCCATTGGAGTTACAAAGAACACGCTCTAACCGCTGAGCTGCTCGGACCTTTACCAAGAGCTTAGCCGATAATCCTTTTGCTGGCCAAATTTTTCTTGTCTTCCCGAATTTTCCAATTTTTGGGCAACTTTCCTTTTTTTCGAAAAACCATGCTCTGGCTATCAGGAATCTCAAGAAACAATAGCCAAATTGGTCCAGCTGTTCTCACATATTGCTCTTACAAAGACATTTTTATTATATAGATTAATGATTGTTTTTTTAATCGGTTCAGTAATTCCAGAGATAACCCCCTACATACAAACAAATTTCACCTCTTTTTAATATTATTGGGGGCGTGGAATAGCGAAAACAAGGACAGTGAAATTGATCTGAATTTCAGAAAGTTGCGACGTTTATGTGACGTCTATTCAGGGCTAGTATAGTATATACAATAATAGCCCTTTTACGACCGAAACGGTAAATGATCAGTGAAGCTATTTTTTTACTATATATTGCCAAATTCGAAACCTCCAATGATGAATAAAACACTTGAATGAATGATATCAGTTTAATTTATGTTCATATATCAAAATATGGGCTTTGGAGAATTTTACATGTGATATAGCCTCAATGATAATTCATTCATTACTTCGAGTTCTGTTTCTTCACAGTCGATCCTAGGCTATTAGTCAATTCGGATGCATCTAATTCCGCTTTCAGAGAATCAATGAGTTGAATCTGCTGTAAAATCTGTAACAAAAGTCAGTTCCATCATAACATCATACAATAATTTCAATTGAACGTGGAATAGACTGAAATAGGATGGAAGAGATAGATGCATTTTGTTATGTATCCATTTCTTCAATAACGCCCTTTTAGAAAATTATTCGGCTGGTTTGTACCGAGTGGGCCAAATTGGACACTTTTAAAGGGCAAGTCCTGTTTTCAAACTAGATAGATGAAAACTGAGGGAGGGTCAATTTTTATGACAAACTTAATGGTGGGAACCGCATATCGATATCTACCATCGTTTCTGAGTTGCATATTTTTGAAAATGTGCATTTTCGAAAAGTTGCTGTAACTTTTTTCCTGTCAAATTCTTTTTTTTCTATTGAAACATTTCTGGAGCACTTTTTCACGTAGAATTCAATGGTTTGAGTAATTAATTTTTTCATGTCATATATCAACAGTTATTATTGGAAAAATCATTTTTTTAAATGAGACAGCCTGTATATTCCTGCATATTTCAATAGAATTTGAAATTACCATTCCAGAACTGTGGCATACCTGATGTTTTGCTAGAGTCACCTTTGAAATGCAGAGCTTTTAGGTTTTTTCATATAGACTTTGAAACGCACACTTTGAACAAGTAGGCTCTGGATGACGCGGCGATAAAACAGAATGCAAATGTTTACTGGTAGCTGTCAAATTTTGATTTAAGCAGTAAAGACGCCCCTCAATTCATGGTCTTTGTTCATTTTTCAAACACATTTGCAATGAAGTATGACAATTATGAAAAATGGGATATGATTGTCTGTTCTATACAAAACGGAGAAAATGCAGGGGCAGCAAGCAATTTGAACCACAGTAGAAGGGCTATGGCGGTTCTGGCGCAACCCCTATTCAGGGGTGGGTTTTGACGAGTGGGTGAGGGGGTGGTTTTCGGGTGGGGGTAGGGATGATGGTAGCGGTCATGGGCGGTTCGTTGTGGGAGGGGTTTGTGGAAAAATGGCGGTAGAGAGGGGTGGAGGGGTGGTTGTATGTGGGTAGGGGTGGGGGATGAGTGGCTTGTGATTGGTCGGAATGGTGGCAGTATGGCAGTATGGGAGTGTGTGATTGAGAGTGGGGGTGGAGAGAGCTGTGATAGGTCGTGGGAGTGGTGATAGCCGCCGGCCGCTATCCTATAGCCGCAGCCATATTGAAATGGGGGTGTCAACCAATATTCGTCAACGGCATTGGTCGGACGGAAGACTGAATGGCCGCGGGTGTGTCCTGCCTTCGTCAACGGTATTGGTCGGACGGAAGACTGAATGACACGTGATCAGTGAATGGCGGCGGCCATTTTGGAAAGTGGGAGGAGTCAGCAGTGATGATGCGGCCATGACTCAACCGACAAGTCTTTGCAGGAATATTATCTACGTCAGCACTTTCCTCTAGTTGTTATTTAAGCGACCGGATATCGGCATCCTTTGTTTACATTAACTGAGATAAGATATCGGCGGCATCCTTTGAAAGAGTTTGTTTACATTAACAAGATAAGAGAGTATGCAGCTGCACGCTCGAACCGTGGGATAACTCCATTCAAAGTCATATGATTACTATTCGTATTTGTATCTAAGCTGGCTAAGGCACTGTCGGCGACATGGAAGCGGGACGAGTGTGGGATCGGTCAAATGATTGCATCATCCAGTTCTGAGAATTTCGTCGAGTTGGCAGTTTTCGAATTGCGCAGTAGGAAATTGATGTGGGTGACCGATCCCCACCGTCAGCTTCATTCATCATCTGTCCTCTGAACTGTGAACATCGTTCTATTCAGTGCTCTCTTTCTTGCTCTCTGAGTTTGTGTGTGTGCATCTACCAAACATCTAAGAAACGTGAGTTTTATTTTATTATTTAACTTTTTTTTCAAAACCTTTTTTTTTGTATGCCAAAAGGGTACTTTGAGTTTTTTTCGTCATATATCGAGGGTGAAGGTTTTTTCTATTTGTTTACGGGGGGAGGGATTGTTTTTTCTGCGAAACATTTCAAGGGATTGTTTATTTATTATGGATGAATCTTGCAGAAATTAACGCTGTTGCGAGCAGTAGCTACAGGGAAACCGTAGCTCTATCAACATTGCCGCTAAACAAGCCTATGCTAATCGAGAAATTGAGAGCAGTTAAAACGAAGTACGTGGACACAATAGTAGCCGATTCAGAAACCAATCGTCTTACCAGAATTTTCGAGTGTTACACGAAAATCGACAGTTCAAACCTCGAATATTCAATGTCATAACCATCCGACGAAGATACCAGTTTAATCATCAAAACTAGACCATTCATCATCAGCATCAACAAAAACGAAGGCCCCCATCCACCACGACGACGACAACTGGGACGGCTGTATTCTATTCCATTAAATCAAGGTGAGAGAGAGAGAGAAAAAACTATATCTGTATTTTGTTTGTGAAAAAGCATTCATTCTTCTCGTTTTTTTTAAATAATCATGAATTCTGAACAAATTGTCGCTCTCAGCGATGAGATGATTATTAAATACAGGGAGGCTCAAAAACTTCTCAAACAAAAATCCAGTCCAATGGAACGCGAATCATGGCTAAAACATTTAACTTATAGTATTCGGCTTTGTACAAAGGGTATCAAAATTTCTGCCAACAGTTCCATCGGAATACTGAGAAAATTGGAAACAAATTTGGGCCATTTAAAAACATGTCGTAATTTCATAAAAAATTTAAGGGTGGAGGGCCAGGGGTTGACTACCAGAAAAAATCTGAAAAGCCGAGTTGTTTGGGAAGATTTAAAGTCAACGTTCCGGGGACGAGTTCGTACAGGGGTAATCATAAATTTGACACATAAAGATACCATTCAATTTTTCAAAGACGCCTTCAGCCTTTTCAAACGTAGAATCAATAACATGTTGAATACATTCCCCATGCTGAAGGTTAATACTTTTTTTTGCGGGGAATTCGTCAAAATGGGCTTGGATGAGGAAAAACTCGATTTAAAATATCTCAATACTAAAATCGAAGTGATTGATAGGGGAACAGATTTACAGGGGTGGTTCCGGAAATTTGTTATAGATAAATTGGGGCATAAATTGGAGGAATTTTGTAGGAAAGAAAGTGGGTGGGCATTACAAAAAATCATAGATCTGGAAGTAAATATCAATCAATCAGGTTTGGGCAAAGGGGTTTCATCTTTCATTGAACTTCCACAAGCCATTGCTACAAAAAAGGCTTGTATTAACGTACGAAATACCGACGACAACAATTGTTTCGGATGGGCAGTCGTGTCTGCTCTGAATCCCGTTGGAAAAGATGCACAGCGTACATCATCAAAATACCCTCATTGGTCTACCGTACTGAATATGGAGGGGTTGGAATTTCCCATAACTCTCAGTCATATTTCAAAATTCGAAAAACTTAACAGCATTTCGGTAATGTTATATTTTGGATTGGTTAAATCATCAGCGAATAACGATGACGACGGACATACATTTTTCACAACGGTACCGACGAGACTTACAAAAGGAAAATTAGCTCGACATGTCAACCTACTCATGATTCAAAATAAATATTCGGTTAAATTGAATGATTACGAGGCACCGCCGGAAATTGACGAAGACTACGAACAGACAGACATTGAATTCCACTATTGCTGGATTAAAGATCTTTCCCGATTGGTTAGATCACAAATTAGTAAACACCAACATAAAAATTACATTTGCGATAGATGTTTAAATTATTTCAGGAGAAATTAGACAATCATACTTTTGATTGTGAAAAAGCCAATCATTACAAAATTTCCTTCCCAAAATATGATCATGTCGAGTTCAAGGACTTTGTACACAAAGAAATGGTTCCATTTGTGATATATGCTGATTTCGAATCGATTTTGGAACCGTTCACTGATGATAAAACCAAGTCCAAAACGGCTAAATACCAAAAACATATTCCCTATAGCGCAGGCTTATATTTTGAATGCAATTATGATGACACTCTATCATATTACGATAGCCATCGAGGTTTGGATTCGATGGAATGGTTTGCGGAACAATTGAAAGCCATAGCCCAATTGTTGAGGGAAAATTTTTTAAAATCATCCTTATGTCTGTCAATCCCATAAGAACGACAGCGGATTCAACTTGTCATATTTGCGAGAAACCTTTCCAAAAAGATCAAATGATTGTAGCCGACCATATTCATTTCACAGGTGCATTTAGAGGATGGGCACATCAAAACCCATGCAATCTTAACTATCAAAATCCTTTGTGCTCCCCATTGTTTTCTATAATCTTAGCGGCTATGATAGCCATTTCATTATTCGAGATATCGCGAAAAGGGGCAGGGTGAGTCTTCTTCCAATAAACGAAGAGAAATATATATTTTTCACACAATACGACGAACAGACAGACATTGAATTCCGTTTCATTGATTCTCTTCGATTCATGGGCGCAAGCCTGGACGAGTTGGTGCGCACGCTCAGAGTGGAAGATCTCTGTAATACAAAGCGCGAATTTCAAAATTTAAACGATGAACAATTTTCACTAATCACGCGCGAAGGGGTATTCCCCTACGACTTTGTGGATTCCATGGGGAAACTCGAGATTACAGCGTTGCCAGATATCGATAAATTCCACAATCAGCTGAACGATTGCGATATCTCCGAACATGAATACCAACATGCTCAGAAGGTGTAGCAATCGTTCGATTTGGCAACACTGGGCGACTACTCTGACTTATACATGAAAACCGATATTCTTTTGTTATGTGATGTCTTTGAAAATTTCCGCCAATTAGGTCACGACACCTATGGACTCGACCCCGCTTGGTACTATACCATGCCTGGCTATTCGTGGTCATGTATGTTAAAGTACACAAAGTGTAAGCTGGATATTATCAAAGATGTCGACATGCTTTTGTTTGTGGAAAAAGGGATTCGGGGCGGTATGAGTCAGTGTTGTAACCGATTCTCCCAAGCGAATAATAAATATATGGGGGAGAGGTATGATCCTCAACAACCCTCCAAATATTTATTATACTTGGACGTGAATAACCTCTATGGATGGGCTATGAGGGAGTATTACCCTTCTGGAGGGTTCAAATGGGTCGGAGATTTCGATAATTTGAACGTTCTGGAGGTGTCGGATACTTCTGATACAGGCTATATCCTTGAAGTCGATTTGGAATACCCTGAAGGAATACATGATGAACACAAAGATTTTCCACTTTGTGCGAACATCAAACTCCTCCAGGTTCAAAATTACCAAAATTATTGACCACCCTGTACAACAAAGAAAACTATGTCGTACATTATCGAATATTAAACAAGCTTTGAAAACGGCCTTCTCCTCAAAAAATCACAGAGTTTGCAGTTCAAACAATCGGCATGGCTGCACCCTACATTGAATTAAATACAAAATTACGCGCCCAAGCTACAACCACATTCGGAAAAAACAACTATAAATTGGCCATAAACAGTATTTTCGGAAAGACCATGGAAAATATTAGGAAGCACAGAGTGGTGAAAATGGTCAATAAATGGGAGGGTAGGTATGGGGCGAAAAATTTGATAAGTAACCCGAAATTCCACAACCGAACCATCTTCGATGAAAACTTGATGGCTATCGAAATGAACAGGTCTGAACTGCTATTCAATAAACCCCTCTATATCGGTATGACTATTCTGGATATTTCCAAAATTTGCATCTACGATTTTCACTATATATTCATGTTGAAAAAATTCGAGACCAATCAGTGTAAGTTGATGTACACGGATACGGATTCTCTCATATACGAAATCAAATGCGATGATGTGTATAGAGATTTAATCGGGGAGAACTTGGAAAAATTTGATACGAGCGACTACCCATGCGAAAACTCGTACGGTATTCCGCAGGTAAACAAGAAAATTCCAGGTTTGATGAAAGATGAAGCGAACGGAGTGCATCATGACAGATTTCGTCGGACTCCGTTCAAAATTATACACTCATAAAATTCAGGGTGGAAAATGTGTTAAAAAATCCAAAGGAGTCCGATATAATGTTGTGGAAAATAAAATTTCCTTTGAAGACTATGTCGATTGTCTTAGAGATCAAAGGGAAAAATCGACTTGTCAACGATGCATCCGTTCATATGCCCATAATGTTTTTGGTATTGAACAAAACAAAATCGCTCTAAGTCCATTCGACGAAAGAAGAACACTCATCCCCGGATCGGACGATACACTTGCTTGGGGCCATTATAGCATCGTGAATGAATAGCCAACCTCCACCCCCAACCAACTTGTATTTAATAATCTTTCTCCAAATTTCCATTTTTTGTGTTAGCGTGATAATCGAAAAATGAATATTTTTTTTTCCATCACTCTCTCACATAGACATTGTATATATCTAATCAGCCAATATATTATCATATCCATGCAAATAATCTATTGTTCATACTCAAAAAAAATATGTATCAATAAAATGAGTGTATAAAGACTTTGATTTTTATTTATTATACAGAAAAACTTTGAATAAAATGATGGCAGCTCTGTGTCATCACTTCATTCAATGGTTTCCTGAATTGGATAGAGAGACCAGTCCAGACAATTCAGACAAGTTTAAACTTGTCTAAACCTGTCTGAACAAGTCGAAGAAACGATGACGTCATGAAGTCTCACCCTCGAACATCAGCGTTCTTTGTGCGAGTGACATAACCTCACTTTTAGAGACATAACCTCAAAATTCAAATGGGGTGGGGATTCTAACCTTACTTTTCCAAACATAACCTCAAAGGTGTGTGGGATGAGACAAAATACACAAGTTGATTTTCACATTCTATATATTGAATCATCTCGCTAAGATACAAACACTCTCAAGTAGTATTGAATTGGGGCTCTGCACACAGCACAATTGTCCAATGACGTCCACCATCACCTACAGACGAAAAAACCGGATATTCTGGCCTAACAGAAACACAAGTAAACTCGTCCACCAACAAGGTCCATATGCTTTGTCCTGGTTACGAACTCCATTCTCGATTCAGGTTCAAAGGTGGAGTCTGCTTACGCTAAGGCTAACCTTTCATGCCAGCGTGAAGAGAGTTTGGAACCGAAAGACTTTGATGTGATGTGGTTCAAGCTATCTGATACCAAACTGACTAAGTTTCTCTGCTGCCTTTACCTATCACCTAATGAACCTTCATATAACGACCTTTTGAGTTTTTATCACTCACACTGGACTACATTCAGGAGAACCATCCAACAGCTGAAACCATAATCATGGGAGACTTTAATGTACATAACGCTGCCTGGCTCAAATTCTCTAACAAAACAGATGATGCGGGTCGTCAAGCCGAGGCCTTCGCCATCACTCATGGTCTAGAACAACTGGTCGAGCTACCAACCCGCTTCCCTGATGTCAACAACCAGTCTGCCAATACACTAGATCTTTTCCTCACCACCAATCCTGACCCGTATAGAATAGAAGTTTGTGCCCCACTTGGAAACTCTGATCACACCCTCATCTCCACAACATGCTCTTTTCATTTACCATCGAGCTGCACAATACCACCCCGTCTCATGTGGCATTACAATTCGGCCGACTGGGAAGGTCTTCCGTATGTTTTTCTCAGCGTTTCCATGGAAGAGAGTTTGTTTCTCTTCAGTAGATCCAACACGATGTGCTGAGACAATTTCTGAAATCATCATGTTGGGGATGCAAACCTACATACCGAATACCGAAAGAAGAACATCATCCGATAAGACCTGGTTTAACAGAAACTGCTCTAGAGCTGTGGCTTCCAAACAGGCAGCATACCATCGATGGCTAAAAAATCCGGGCCCTGAGACCAGAGCAGCATATGTCGAGGCTAGAGGCATATGCAAAGAGACAATAGAATGCTCAAAGATGCCCACAATGCCAAAATAAGATCAAAACTTGCTGAATGTCCTAACGGATCCCGTTCATTTTGGTCTTTGCCAAAGCTGTGGGAAGAAACTTCACTTCCAGCAGATTTCCTCCCTAACCAAAGAAGATGGAACACTAGCAACGACTGCCCAGGAAAAGCCAATATCTTTGCGCACCTATTTGCTGGAAATTCCACTCTGGATTCATCGGGAAAACAACCCCGAACATTACACCTATTGACAGTCACATGCCGAGATCACCTTCCGCCAACGTACTATCAGAAAGATTTTGATGGGTCTCAACACCAACAAAGCCTGTGGATCTGACGGAATCCCGCCGATTGTTCTCAAGAAATGTGCCCCCGAACTAACACCTGTTCTTTGCAAGTTGTTCAACCACTCTTACAATTTGGGGGTATTTCCGTCCAATTGGAAAATTGTGAGAGTACAGCCAGTCCCTAAAAAAGGCAAAAAGGCCCCACCTAGCAACTACGGACCTATCGCACTGCTATCTATTATTTCAAAGGTCATGGAAAATGCCATCAACATCGAGCTCATGAAATATCTGGAAGACTCAGGAATTGTCAACGATAGGCAATATGGCTTCCGCCATCAGAGATCAACTGGTGACCTGCTCGCTTACGTCTCACATATATTGCAGCTATCTATTGAAGAGTATGGAGAAACTTTAGCTGTGGCATTGGATATCTCCAAGGCGTTCGATCGAGTTTGGCACCAGGGACTCCTCGCCAAGCTTCCGTCTTATGGCTTGCCCCCTCAGCTGTGTTCTCTGCTTGCTAGTTTTCTCTCAAATAGGTCTCTCCATGTAGTGGTCGATGGAGTTCCATCTGACACTCTACTCATAAATGCTGGTGTTCCGCAAGGATCTATTCTCGCACCAACACTATTTATTCTTCCTGTCCTGGAATACTGTTCCCATATTTGGAGCGCGGCACCTAAACATATCCTGAGGCTATTGGATTCTGTCCAAAAAAGGGCAATTCGTTTCGTCGGTGATGCCTCGCTTACAAACTCGCTCACTTGTCTGGAACACCGTAGAAAAGTTGGCGATTTGTCTCTATTTTATAGATATTTTCGTTGGCGATGCTCTTCTGAAATATCAACAATCGTTCCTGCTTTGGCAGTCTCTTCGAGACTAACCCCTTCAAATTCAGTCATCACACCCCTTCGTGGTCACTTTGGAGACCTGCAGAACATCACTTTCCAAAGACTCGTTCATCCAACGAACAGCGAGGCTTTGGAACTCATTGCCTAGGGAGGTGTTCCCCGAGGCATACAACCTCCAGAAATTTAAGAAGAACACCAACTCCTACCTTCTTTCCCTTGGTTCCCACGATGTTCACTGAACATTACAGGATATCCCTTTCCGTGGGAACCAGAACATAAAAAAAAAAAAAACATTGAGCATTCAGCAGACCAAGTGTTTGCACGGCATGAAAACCACGTTCATATCCTTTTCCAAACAAACTTTGCATGACATTGATGAGGAGGATGGTGATGTATCTCCGTGAACGCTGCTGCTGTTGGTAGGTGTGTTCGTTGTTACCTCGTCTCTGGGTAAAAGACATACGTCTCCTCAGCTGCATACGTCTCCTCAGAGTGGCAGCTTCTTCTTCTGTGAAAAACTCACAATGTGGACTCCAACTGAAGTGATCAAGTTGAGCATCATCTTCCAACTGCCATCTGAATCTTTCAACTCGACATTTCAGACAAACAACAATGTCTTCTCTCTGGGTATAAATGAATCCAGCTCTGGCCAATCTTTCTTTGGGATATGGGTGATGCCAATCTTGAAATGTCGCTAATCTGTCTTCATACACATCCATATCGAACAAGAGTCAAACTTCGAATGACGGAACAGCTCTGTTCAAACACCCACCTGTCACAGACTATTGACAGCTGACATGTAACGTCACAGTCTGTGACATGTAACGTTTTGTGCCAGTGCTGCCATCTAGGATGAATTTGACAGTTCTGACACCTATGACAGTTTTTTAATTCTATGTGACAGTGCTGCCATCTATGAAAATGTGACAGACCAAGTCGTGACGTCAGCCACTTTGATTATTGAATGAAAAACGACTGTTGTCACTTTGATTATTTTTTCATTTTTTTTCTCAAGTATTTTTTCAACTTTTTTTCTTAACTTTATTTTATTATATTTTTTTATTTGGGAACTCAACCCGACCTGAAAGAGAAAAAGGGGGAAAGGAGAGATGGACAGAAACACTGAAACACACACATACATTTATTGAATACATAAATCATTCACAACTTTCATTCGATAATAGAAAAGGAATTCTTTCAATGCATTAGTCATCATATCTTCTGTTGAAAGTTCACATAGTTTTTGGAAAAGTTCCAATCTCCCGAAACATACTTGCGGTTGATTGATGAAAAATCTATTTATAACCTCAATTATATTTTTATAATGAACACAAAAGTTTATATTCTCCAACATGGTCACTCGATCGGACACCAAGCTTCGGTGGACTCGTATCAGCTGTTCGACTTCGTCCTCGTTGAGAAGGAAGTGCACTCCGTGTTTTTCAACTTGAACATATTTGCAATCTTCCCAAACCGATTGCGTAACTTTGCAATAGTCTCCACACAGGTATTCCACATCATCGTTTAGATCGGGAGGATATAGGGGAAGCGGGCTCCAAAAGAAGTCATCCCTAAGGGTTGCCAATCGTTCGGTGAACAGGCCCCATTCTTCGGTGCTGAACGATATTTTCTTGAACTGGTACAACGGACTTAGAAATATGGCTACGCCAAAAGTTCTTGCAGGTGACAATCCAATTCTCAGCCATAGCCAGTCATGGGAAAGGAGGTTTCCAATAGGAAGTGGTCCTCCAATTTTGCTGCCATTTCGAAACCGTCGCACATGTCATCTATCTGCTGATTGTAATTTTCAGGTGATAGCGGTGATAGCGGTGAAACGGGGCTGGCGAACGTTATGGTTGACAAATCGCTCGAACAATAACCACTGTCTTGACTCATGGTGAAGACGATGACGACTGATGACTGACGCCGTCTCGTTGCCGTGAAATGAATAAATAAGGTTTCCCCCACCACCACCACCCACGCCAGACATGTCATAGCTTGTAGTCGCCGCCGCCGATGCTAAACTATTGCATCATCCTCTATCCAGCTGTTGTGCGTGTTATCGAAACCGAGCCATTTAATGTACATCTTCTTTCCTTGTCTTTTCAATACTTTTTCCACGAGATAGATATCGGGATTCGCGGTTTTTTGCAATTCTTGTTCGTAAAAAGCCCCCTTAATGGGTGAACCGTATATATCTTCAAGCATATACGTATTTGGATAACCTATTTGAACACGAGCTATTTTGAATAATTCCGTTGTCCAATTGGGCGTATAACCTTTTTGAAAAATATGCTTTGTCTTGGAAATGCGAACAATGTCCCCCACTTTGAATTTTCGCGGTTCAACGCATTTTCCCCAACGTTCGCTGATAAAGAATACGGTTTCGTTCTGTTTGTTCACCTCATTCGGTTTGAATTTAATTTTTGTATGTTCGGTGTCATTGTAATTTTTTGTGATTTCCGGCAGTATGTCTATCCATTTGTATGTACCGTTCAAACTGAAGTATTTGTACAATTGGGACTTTAACGTTCTGATTACACGCTCAGCTATGGCCGCTTTCATCACCGTAAACGTATTGTAGTGATTGATTTTGCGTTTTTCCAATAAACTTTGGGATTCAGCATTGAAAAATTCCGTACCTTGATCGGTTTGTAGATTTTTCGGACACCGTTTCGTATGATTCAATATATCATTGAAAGTTTTGGTGATTTCCTCCCCCGTTTTGGATTTAAGCGGACGAGTCCACAAAAATTTGGAAAAACAGTCGATGACGACCATAATCATTTTAAAACCCCCATTATCTGAAGAAAACATTCTCATTTCGGCCAAGTCCATTTGCCATAGATCGTCCAAACCTTTAATTACCGTAGGTCGTCGAAGATAATGTTTTCTAGCCGGTTTATGGAGTTCTGCAACAACTTGAGCTTTCGACATCTTCAACGAGAATGTTCGATATCGTACGAATACATTGTATTTATTCTTTCTTTTATTTCAAACAGATGCTTGGACAATTCCGTAATTTTACCCTCCAAAAGATTCATTCGATCCCAATCGATTTTCATATCGGCAGCCATTTTATTTATGGTATCCGATGTTGCCGTGTCTTGTACAGATACGCGAGTCGAGATTTCTTAATGGTGTTTACGAAGTGTTCTCTTTGTTTGAAGAATGACATCATTCATGGATTTTAGGGAAGTTTCAGCCGATGATGCAACGTCGCGTTGCAGTTGAGACTTTAATTCAGACCCAGTGGTGTCCACGTATTTTTTAGTAGCCGCATCACTATCAAACGTAGGATCTTTTAAATTACATATTTTCAAGTTATCCATGTCGATATCGCCTTCAGGGGTGTGCGGTAGAGAGGGAGTACAAGACAACATCGGTAGTTCTCTCTTACGCCCCCCACCACCACCAGAACGATGACCGAATTTGTCGACACTCATGATGCGAATGAGTCTAATGCGCATGTCATTACTCTATATAACCGGCTTCACGGAGTTCATTGATGATGGCGACGATTTCGTTTCGATGTGAATAATCATTTCCAGCTATCTGACTGCCTACCAGAAGTCTCAAACGATCCACCAATTCGTTGGGATCGTCCCAATAGATATAATCCGTTGGGTTGTCATTGTATACCAATTTATCGGTGTTTATACCTTGACCGACGCGTTCTCTCCTCATTAAATATTTTATAACGTGTTTATATTTCCAGCGTTGAGTGCCTTTCAAACGACCGTTCGCACTTCTATGACATCCAGTCAACTCCAATATGTCTCGGTGGTCGTTCAAGTCATCTTCGCTATAGTTCCGGGGCCTGGTGTAAAATATCAGTTGATATAGTCCAGGGGTTGATTCAAATTTTTGAAGTCCCGTTTCGATGTATCCTTCTTCAAAGCGGATCGACTTGGATCCCAAAAACCAACCGGGAGAGCTGACGTCATACACAGGTCCATATACCTTATCTATTCGTTTGTCATTTTTCCAATGTTGAGCGATGTATTCACGTGACATGATGGGATATCGATTAAGATGTTCGTTCATTACAGCTGCAGAAAAATTCCGTGGCAACATGCTGTCATCGTCAGAATAATATTCTTCGTCACTGCTTCTCTCGCTTTGAGAATTCTCTTCTTCTTCTTCATCTTCTCCTTCTGACTCATGTTCATCTTTAACTTCAGGTTGCTCCTCCTTCTTGACTTTGAGAATGGATTTATTGAGGGTTTTCGATGACTTGGCAATTTGTTGTAGCGGTTGAGATATCGGTTTGAAAAGTTTAGTCAGCGTGTCGTCTCGTTCGTTTTTTCCAAGTTTCAGGGCTAGGTATTTTTTCCGCAAGTCTCGTCGAATTTTCGACAATTTTTTGTCACGCATGGCTTTAACAACCTTCTCGTCTGACATCTCGACGTTGAATGACGTGAAGCGTCACGCAGCTATACTTTTATATACATGTCAAAGTTTTTGCGGTACCTGCCATTGTTCAAGTCAAAGTCCTTGACTATGACGAGGGCATCGTATTGGCTTTGAGACCAACATTCCGAACACAGCTTTTTGAATTGTTCGAAAGTCATGTCGGGGGAAACGTGCTCATCGAAAACGTGTCGCAAGTTGATTTCGTCCTGTCCGCTATTTGGAGTACTGCTTTTGAATTGTTCGAAAATTGACTAATTTTTCCTGTTTAATTAATTACGTATCAGTGTTTGGGTACTTTCGAATAAGTCTGACAGAGATAGATGTCATCGATGTATTTGTGTCTGCACATTGAGAAATATTCGCGAATTTTCTGTTGTCCATCACAGGCCACATCGTCAAAGATGAATATAGAGTGAGATCGAGCATCTTCCATAGAGATGATTTCATCGTTGTCTCTGTACGGGAAATAGTCTATTTCATCCATACCGTTTAGCGCTTCTTCTAGGAATTGATACTTGGGCTGGTACAAGGATTTCGAATAGACGTAGACATTTGCGAATTTGGGGATGTTTTTATGCAACAGTAGCGACAGCATAAGGTTCGTTTTTCCTGATCCGCTAGGACCACAGATAACGGTTCGGAAGGAATTTGGGAATAGACTGCCATGCTTACTTTCCCCTCCATCACCACCGCCGCCTCTATGCCCCACATCGTAAACGTCAGGGTTCTCGATGGGAAGCGTGTGCCCTTGCTGAACGATCTCCATGTTCTGATCGTAATCCACAGGGTGATCGTTATATATCTTCTCTCGGGTGGCTACCCTTTCCAGTACTGTACTTCCCTTCTTTGATCTCCATTTCCTCTGCGGTGGAAATATCTTGGATATAATATTTCTATATTTCCATGATTTGTTTGTGTTAATTTTTCCATCAGTTCTCTTGTGTGCATTGGTTAGCATCAGAATGGTCTTATGATTGAACATATCTCGATCTGTGAAATTTATTGGTTGGTTTTTGGTAAGCAGTTCTTTCAACCCGTCAGTCAGTTCAAAGGAATCACTTCCCAGCTTCAATGTATTGCTTCAATTTCAATAGGCTCTCTGCCTATGAAATACTTCAATCCGTTCAAAGTAATGCCATAACAGTCAATATCAGGTAGCAGGGACATGTTTACTCTTCGACGTCTACACTGCAACTGGCACTCGCTGCCATATCAATCATGTTTATAGGAACCTCCTCAACACCCATCAACACCCATCAACACCCATCAACACCCATCAACACCCATCAACACCCATCAACACCCATCAACACCCGGCAACACCCGGCACCACCCCATCGAACCTCAGCTGAAATCTATATAACTAGTGATGTCATCGCTGTGACGTCAGTCTTCATGTTGGTGTACGAGGGTGAAGGTGTGCTCAACAGTCTGATAAACAAGCTCCCGTTCATAGCTCATCTCCTGGGCGGCTATCAGTATTGTGGACGTAAGTTTCATATACCTATAGTATTTCGGTGCCATCGAATACAATTTTTTTATTTCGGGCTCTCGAATGCATTTAATTATTATTATTACAGCTGGAACAAGGCTACAAGAACGGTTGGCACGAGGCGATCCCGGTATCAATCCATTGGACGTTGCTTGCAAACATCACGACATTGCTTATTCGCAGAGCAAATTGCTTGAAGATAGACACAAGGCGGATAAAGTGCTCGAAGATAGAGCTTGGGAACGAGTCAAAGCCAAAGATTCGGGTTTTGGAGAACGTGCGAACGCTCTCCTCGTCACCGGAGCCATGAAAGCTAAGAGAAATCTCGGTATGGGCATGCGCAGTAAGGCCTCATTCAAACGACATGTTATCGAAAAAATCGCCAAGTCCCTGAAACCGTCTCCCACATTGAAACGGGCCGCATCTAATGCTCTGAAAGCGGCTCGAGTGGCCATCAAGAAATTGGGTGGGAAACGACGAGTCAAAGTACCCCGCATAATACCTTTCGAAGCAAAGTCAGGTGGTGTCCTACCACTGATACCGATATTCGCCGGTCTTAGTGCTCTAGGTGCACTGAGTGGCGGAGTATCAGCCATTGCCAAAACGGTCGTGGATGCTAAGAATGCCCAGAAGAAAATGGAAGAGGATGAACGTCATCACAAGGTTATGGAATCCATAGGCAAGGGGTTGTACGTGAGGAAGAATGTCAAGGGTGGCTATGGACTCTTCTTGAAAAAATCAAAAAACTCCCAATAAAGCTACCCGATAGAGCGCTGTACGACATCGATATCGTGCGATATGCCAAACAATTGAAAATCCCGCACTTGCGAGGAGTGTTCATGCGCGACACCCTGCCATCTAGCGGTCCTCGAAAGAACGAATGTGACAGGTTGTGAGAATAAATAAATTCAGTAAATTTCTTATGCAAATAGCTCAATATTTAAACTAGCCTGATCCCCAAGAATGTACTGGGCATTGATGCGTAGAATTTCCGCAACGCTATTAGTGGATGCAGGAGGTGATTCACTTCAGTTAAAAAAGCATGAAGGCTGGAAATCTAGTAACGTTGCGGAGGGATATGTTGATCAATTAGTTAACAGCAAAAAATGAAATACAAACCAAAATTTTACAATCTATAAAAAATACAACGCTATCCGATTAAGGCGCATCTTCATCTGGAGTGACTTCATTTAACAACATAACAGATGTGGCATCGTCTACCTCAATACATAAAAATATTGATTGTTATACTCCTATGATTTTGAATAAGTGCTCGAATGTAACAATCAACCAATATTTAAATCCTAAGTAATGTTTAAAAAAAATCTGTTATTTTTAATTTAAAATAAAATATTTGTTCATCGTTCTTTTTTAGCATATTATTATGATATAAACAGGGTTGTAGAAAGTATAGTGTTTCACTCGTCGAAAACATTTTCTGAAGCTCGTGAACATTACCAGCCTCGGTCGGTTTGTTCATTGCTAATTGGTAAGTAATAAATAATTACATTGTTAATGAAACAATCTTATTAGGTAGAGAATAACCAATTATTAATTTTGAGGAAAAAAAAATCCTAATATATTATTTAAATAAAAAAAAAACTATTATAAACAATTGAAAAAAAAAATAGATTTTTTTCAAATTCATAATAAACTCTCAGCAACGAAAAACAATTTTTGAAAAATATTCACCTTATCCATTTGTTTCTAAATATTTTTTTTAACGTAAAATGTCTTCATCAGTCATAAAACTAATAATAATGTGAAATATCAATGAAAAAAATTGACAATATCTACTAATTTCTCATATTTTAAATTTATAATTAACAAAATAATCAACTTTCAAACCATTTTATAGCGTGATATTATTGAGTTCACATGTGAAATGTGCTCAGGAGCAAAAGCATGAAGTCATTCTGTGAACAACTATTTGGTTTTAATAAAATCGGCGGTTCCAAAAAAATATCAATCAACAATAGCCTCACATCATCAGAAGTCAATGAAAACATTATTTTCCTACGAAATTACATTCTTTCAAGTGTTTAGCTGATACCATCGTTCATTTGAATTTTTGAAACATTTTTCGTTCAAAATCTTGTGACGCTAACATATTTCCCTTGATAATAAAATAAAAATATTTTGAATACATTGCTAGTGTGGCATCCGCTGAACGGAGTTTTTCTTCGTTGAAGCGATTGAAAACTTGGCTGCGATCAAAGATGCAACAGGAGCGGTTGGTTGAATCAGTTCTACTTAATGTTCATAGAGATGTGCAAATGATGTTTCAAATGTTATCGAAGGGTTTGCAAATAGGAAACACAGAATACTGGATTTCATTTGTTATTTTTATTTATACGCAAGAAATCTTTGTTTTAGTACCTTCTCATAAGTAATGTATTTTTTTTATTACATTGTATTTTTGTTTGAATTTGAATGAAAAAATACTTTATTTTTTTTTCCTATAAGTTAAAAGATAAATAACTTTCCATGTGGAGTATTGACAGTGCAAAAAAGGCCCAATGAGGCATTCATTTCAATACTCATCGAATTAAACTAATATTCCACGAATTTATTCTTCCTTTAATTTACTGATCATTTTAATAATGAAATATATCTATAATATTGACAAGTATTGATTGTAAACTTCAAAAATAGCTCAGAACTGGATGACAATGCAATATTAACTCGCTTTTTTGTAGGTCTGTCCGAGTGTGAGAATAATAATGATGGTAAAAACCAATCGATTTTAACTAATTTCCCGATGAACTAGGGAAATGAAAATTATTACGTTTTAAATGGACCTTGAAATTCTTGAAAAAATTTACGGAAATGACCTTTTGGTGCTCAATAATTTTAAGTTTACAAAAAAAAGATTTGAAAAGTGGTGGAACATTTTGGCGGTGTATAAAGCGGAAGGAAAAGTGCCCTGCAAAAGTATTTACTGTGCTAGGACCCTATCATGTTATAAGTAAAACAGAAAATGATCACAATCACGAAGCAGATGTTCCAAAAGTAAATCGTCATAATATTTATACGAGATTCAATAGAAAAGACATTGAGAAAAGCCATCAAATATCATACGACGTGTGTGATTTACCAACTACATTCACGATAAAAGTCAGAGAATATGTTAGAAAAAATGTTTATTACTGCAGACGAAAAGTATTACCAGGACCTTTACCAAAAATCATAGAAGAAGTAGTTAGCGTTTTTAGTAAATTACAAGCCCAAAACGTGCCGAGGTGAAGACTCTCATTATTATTATTTAAAATGCGAAGGAAATTTGGCTCTATTATCGCGGGAAAAAAAACATTATTTTCTTCGAATTTCATGAAATATGTATAATTATCATATAATTTTTTTTTGGAGAATCAGTGAAAGTTAATTGAGTTCGTGAAAATGTGGGTGTGAAATTTGGAGCAACATTCTCGATGTATTGTCCCGCGAATCATGCAAAACAAATCAAATAACAAATAAATGAAGTAGAATAAGAACATGTAAAACAGTCGACGATCGCCATCCACCATGGTGTTTAAGTCTCAAAATATCACCTTAGCCAACTAAAAGCGACGCAGAGGACCTTCTTAAACTATGGCCAGTATATTTTGCAGTATTAGGTAATCCAGGAAATATGAATTAGACTTGGAGCTTTGCGAAAGTATTTAATGCGACTACTTGAACTGTACATTTCCATTCCTATACTGAAAAAAAACTGGGTTTTTTGCTATCTTAGGACCCGTGACATGTACTCACGGCAAATTTCAGCTGGATTAAATTTCTGTTCATTGTTATTTGGAACTACAAATGTTCTTTTGTATTTTCGTTTTTTGATTCAGGAATTTTAACAATTATATAAATCCTTGTCCTCAATATCATGTATTGTCATTTTTTAAAGTTTGTCCCGGTGACGAGGCCTGACAATCCATAATCATAACAACTTTCATCTATAAAAAAATTTCATCCCGCAGCATCAAGAAAAAATGTAGTTCAATGGAAAATTTTCAGTTCTGGAAAATCCGAATTTGTCTCACTTCTCATGGATACTCCCCTATCTTCCGTAATTATTGGAATGAAATTCTGTAAATTCCACGATCGTTAGATATACCGAGGATGAGTCAAATCTTCTGTGACATACACTGCGCGCCAGGGGCGATGGATATACCGATTTTGCGGGAAAAAAATAGGAGGGAAATAGGATAAATAAAATTTTTTTACCAATACACATTCCCACTGAAAAAGTTGAGGATAAATCAAATTTATATAGTTTTGAATATTCCGGATCACTAAAAATCGAATCTCAATGGGTTCGAATTCAAACGGATATTCCGATATTTTTTCAATAATCAACAACTTGCCTGTCGTTCTCCTCCCTCATCCTTGACAGCATCAAAATACGAATCAGAATAAGAAATATCAGTATTTTTCATGAAAAATTTATTGGTTTTGAAATTTGACTTTTAGTCCTCCATAAGTATTTTTTAAATTTTGGTAGGAGAAAGTTATCTCAATAAAAGATGATTTGTTAGTTCGGTAAGTGGAATGGGAACATGATATTAGTGAGGTTTTCGGATTTTAAATTTGAATTAAGATTCTCATTTGCCCATTATTTTTCAAAATCGATTGTATTTCAAAACTCTCTCCCGTAGTACTTTCAAGAACATATTTTAAATTCAAATACAAACGAATCAGTTTCAATTGATGTAATGCTAACATTTTCAAATTTCTGTACTTTCTATTAAACTCTCTCAATGGAACACATTTTCTTTGTCTTCATTTCTTCCTACCCTTTCGTCTCTAAGTTGATTTTTTCCCCACGCTTGAATTATCTTCACTCGGAGATCTTTTCTTATTGGTTGGTCTACTTCTATGAACTTTTTTTCAGCGTTTCCCATACATGAAATCTAGTGGCATTAGATCTGGAATCGTGGTGGTCATCAACGAGAGAAGATACGGGGATGTTTCCACGAGAAGTGGACAAATTCGGATTTTTAGAAATTAAAATTTTTCAGCGAAATATTGATTGGTACAGAAGTTGAAATTTTTGGCCCTTCTTTCCCCAATATTATTTTCCACAAAAATCGGTATGTCAGTGTATATCCTCAGGTTAACCCCAGAGTGATTTAGACTCATCCTAGGTATATCTTACGATCTGAGAATTTCAGAATTCTACTCAATAATTACGGAAGATACGGGGTGTTTCCATGAGAAGTGAGACACACTGTATGTATGTTCTTGTTAACAGCTAGAACTGATTTCAACATATAAAATTTCGACCACAGGGTTGACGATTTCATAGTTTTAGATTGTTTTTCAAATACGCAAGAATGACGGGTTCTGATAACTTAGATATTTTTTTCTGAGAACACTAACCATCAAATGCATCATATTCTTTTTCGTATAGCAGTCTGGACTTTACTGGTAGAAGTTCTGAGCTAACTACTTCCGCTGACTCATCCATCGGTAGGAATATCAGATGTATCACTAAAATCCTTTCTTCATTCATAATTAAAGCGATATTTTGTTAATTAACGAAAATGATCTGTTTACGGTTTTTCAGTACTGGCGACTTCAATATTGAAATTGTTACTACTACTAGTATTGCGATTGACTGAAATAATTTTGCTAATGTCACTGTCACTGTCAAAACAATGAAAATTGGAGGTTTGCTTCCAAAACGTTAATAATATAGTATATTGAAGTATAAGTGGATAAAAGGGCTTTAAAACACGCGCGATTTTTCGAGCACGACGGCGCAGCCGGAGTGCTCGAAATAAACAAAGTGTTTTAAGACCAGTTATCCGAATACTTACGTTATTTTTTTTATTGGTGTACTTTGAAATCATATAACTGGTATTATTACTACAAAATAGAAATAAGAACTAATAATGGAAGAAGGTTGAATTGGGATGTGACATCAGTATACCTTTCGTTGTCATGGAAATGAGAAAACATTCATTTGCAATTTGTTACCAAAGATCAATATTGTTGTCACCAGAGCTCAAAATGAATTATTCTAATATCGATTTTTTTGAATAGTGAAGTAGAATCGCGGTTAATACCGCGAAAATCCAATGATATATATAAAATAGAATATGAAAAGTGCATCAAATGGATGGAGGGCACATATAAATGAACGAATTGTGAGTAATATTTTATAGGCATTACAAGGTACTCCTGTCAGATCAATAATCAAAAATTTGTCATTTAGACTTCACGTTTCTCGATTTGTTGATGTTGTCATGGTTACCTTTAAAAACGCGTTTTTAAAGTTCGATTTAAACACGCTGAGGCGTGCTTTAAATGGGTAAAGGGGCACCAATAAAAAAAAAATATTTTTCATTTCATATTAAAAACAAAATTATTGGAAAAAATCGTATACAACTCGAATATAAAGCCTCTTTTGTACTTGCGAGGTTTCATAACTCGCCTACGGCAGCAATAGACTTGAATCTCCATATGAATTTGACTATTTATATCACTTTTTAAAACAAAGTAAATCATTTATCGTCACAAAAATACTTAGTATCGCAGGAACGATTCCTTAATAACTAATCCAAGTTGCAATTGAAACACTTACTTCAATGAAAACTAGTATGTCTTCATATTTAGGACAACTTTTTTTTTTAAATGAATTTTTATAGTTTTCTTCAAACACAATTTTTGTTAGGTTATTCTTACATATCCTATATCATTGCCTTAAACCTTAAAGGGTGACTTCTATAGTAGATGTGTATTAAAGGCGGCAAGACAGAATGGGGTGAGATATGAAGTAAATTACATATCATGAATGACCCTAAACTTCCTTGTATCGCCGCCATACCGGCATGGCTATACAGATGCTTTCGTAAAGTACTGAAAAAATTCATGTTTAGCCAAACTATCCATTTCTGAGGAATCCCTCTCCTGAAACAGGTCGATTTTTAATCTCCATTTGCCACAATTATAAGGGAAAATTACATATACAGGGTGATCCGTTTGACTGATGACGTCGTGACAATTTTTCTAATAGAACACCTATATATTATTCAATTTTGGAATCTCCTTGGGATGCTGATTTCAAAATATATCACACATAGGGATTACATACAGTGCTGATGAATTCAGTGCTCTCGTAAAGTAGAGGATAGATTCGTAAAAATTAAAGGAATAATTTTTTGAAAGAACGCTCGATGCCGTCGAATTTTATTTTCATTCGGACATACTTTCAAATTTAATTGATACATACAGAATGATTCGTGTAGGAGAAAAGACGTCATCGGTATTTTTTAATGGCAACTCCATTTTTCATTACGGAATGTGAAAAGGTGATTATTAGTATGGGTGAAATGAAAATAAAATAAAACTATTTTGAAATATGAAAATACTAAATATTTTTGATGATAGCTCCAAAGAACTATTTCTCTTTGGATGCTCATTCTGTCTCCAAATCCTATCCACAATTTGAACATTTAATTTGAGCGATGCGCTATGACAAAATCGCAGTGTATCATTTTTTAGTTGAAAATACGATATTTCTGAAATTCTGAGAATTCAAGTTATGGTAATGTTTTATATTCATCATAGCCGGATTTTTCTAACTAAAATACTCATGGAAATAACAAACTAACTAATAAACATTTTCTTACATATAATTATTGTTGCTTTAGGTTCATAATTTTGAATAGATAGATTTTATAGATAATAGTTTCAACATTATTGAAGTGGTATACAAGAGCACATATTTGTATATATTCTCTGGTGATATTTTAACCGACGAAACCAAAACGGAGGAGGTTGTCATTTTAAACGACGAAACCCAAAAAGAAGGAGCTTCTATAATAGACGCGTATCTTTTTTCACATATATGACCAGGCATACACTTTTACTGAGACGTTCGATTCCGACAATTCATTGTTCATTGGATATGATCTACTTTGAAGTTGGTCCCACTCGAATATAAAGATAAAATCCACCCTGAGGTGTACTTCGGAGTTGGTCCCATTTGAATTTAAAAATAAAATCCTCTCTAAAGGTAGCAAAATGAGGATATTGATCACTCACCCTCTGAATTCTGGTTCGTTAACCGATTCTATCGCACAACTTTGTACTGGGTTCTTCGATTTGGATTTTTTTCATTATAATATACCTCATAGTTGATCATATTTGAGTTTCGAATGGAAATATCCACCTTGCGGGTAGAAAAAATAGGGAATAATTGATTTTTCACTTGTGAACATTGGCACACATATGTAGTTGACAATGACAGATCGCTACTGTCATTATTTTTGTTCTCAACATCCGTTACAATCATTATACTCTATGAGAGGATGGAATAATATACAAAGTAATGAAATAAGCTAACAGAACAACAAAAAATAATTATATTCAACAAATGGTAAGTAGATAATCATATTATTCAACTGGAAATAGTTGAAGTAAGGTGTGTAAGTAACTATTTTGAAAGTAATAAAAAAAAATTAGGTAGTAATTGGTAGATTTCAGCCACAATTTTTTTTTAAATAAAAACATTTTAACAAAAAATTATACCGATGAAATACGAAACTGAAAAGTAAAAAATAAAATAAACCTTCCTAGTCTCAATAAGTAAGCTCCTAAACTAATGTAAGTAACTGATTTTGAGTCGGCGCCAAACAAACAATCAACGATCATTAAATTACTTCAAAAAAAATATCAGAATGCCACCGCGCAACTCGATGCCATCATTTTACGCCTTACCTAATTCATTTGCTTGTTTGTTTGGCGCCGACTCAAAATTTGTTACTCACATTAGTTTAGGAGCTCAGTTATTGAGACTAAAGAAGGTTCATTTTATTCTACTTTCAGTTCCATCATTTCAATTTTCCGGCAAAAAATTTAGTGAAGTTTATACGTTGGGGGATTGACATTATTCATCTAGAGATAATTTATATTTGTGCTATTTTCATAAAAATAGTTGAGCCTGATGTAAATAGTGAAAATAATGTTAACAATGTTTTACCTGACAGTCACTGGAAACCAAGAGTTTCGACGAAAATTATGGCAGAAGAGACAGAAATATCTCAATCCTCTGTTAGACAATTTTAAAAGCAAATCACTTTCACCCACAAACCAAAATTTGTGCAAGTACTGCGAGACAGGGATTATGATGCTGGATTTTATTTTTGTGTATGGTTCAGGAAATGTTAGAGACAATCCTGATTTCTCAAAAAATGTACTATTTTCTGACGAAACAACTTTTACCTCGAATGGTGTCTTCAGTTCTCAAAATTGTAGATTGTTGGCAGATTAATGGCGTGAGTTTCATTCATACAGGATGTTTCAAAAAAGCGTGGCGACTTGGTAGCCTATTTTTTTCAAATTTGTTCCAAGAAAATATGAAGGAACATATGACCACATACATCGTAACTACGCCACTGGTTCACGACAATAAAATTTTCAACTTCAAATTAGCACGTTGATAAACCTTGATTAGTGTACCACGTTTGAACTTTTTTCCTTCAGGAATTTTGGAGAAAACAAATTAAATCTTAATTTTTTCGTACTTCCAAACCATCTCCGAGGGGGTGCATTTTGGAC